>PVHX01002392.1:0-169723 GCA_004024805.1 Geosciurus inauris | reverse complement strand
AGATAGGTGTTTAGTTTCATTTTACTGCATATGGATTTCCAGTTTTCCCAGCACCATTTGTTGAAAAGGCTATCTTTTCTCCAATGTATGCTTTTGGCACCTTTGTCTAGTATGAGATAGCTGTATTTATGTGCATTACTCTCTGTGTCTTCTATTCTGTACCATTGGTCTACATGTCTGTTTTGGTGCCAGTACCATGTCGTTTTTGTTACTATTGCTTTGTAGTAAAGTTTAAGGTCTGGTATTGTGATGCCTCCTGCTTCACTCTTCTTGCTCAGGATAGCTTTAGCTATTCTCGGAAAGCTCCATACATTTAAAAGTGTGTTTATTAGGAGAAAAACAGGCAGCTATGGAATCAAAGTTTGTAAAGGCTATAAAAAACAGAGACTCTCCTGTGCTGCTGCTGGGTGAACATAGTAGTAGCCAACACTAAGAAGCCAAAAATGTATATCAGCATTTGGGTAATGAGAATCCACAAGGGATTAAAAGAAAAAAAATGACAGAACAGTTGAATAAATATCAAAAATTTCCCAAATTTGATAGAAACATTGATCCACAAATCCAAAATGCCCACTGAATCCAATTAGTGTGCACACAAACTCCCTACCTAGACTTATTGTTGAAAGTTATGGCATTAAAAAATTCAGAAAGTAGCCGGGCACGGTAGTGCAAGTTTGTAATCCCAGTACTTAGGGAGGCTGAGACAGGGGAATCGCGAGTTCAAAGCCAACCTCAGCAAGGGCAAGACACTAAGCAACTCAGTGAGACCCTGTCTCTACATAAAACACAAAATAGGCCTGGGGATGTGACTCAGTGGTTGAGTTCCCCTGAGTTCAATCCCCTGTACCAAAAAAAAAAAAAAAAAATTCAGAAAGTGGCTACAGAAAAATAACTCACCATATATTGACAAACGAGAGTATGATAATACAATTCCTCAGCAGAAACAATGGAGGTCAGGAGGGAATAGATGGCAAATCAAAGAGTTGAAAGAATAAAAACGGTCAAACAATACTAGCATACTTTGCAAAACTTAACTTGCAAAAATAAAGGTAACTTAAAACTTACTAGTAAAAATAAACCAACCAATTAAACGTGAGCAAAAGAACAAATTACTGAAGAGAAGCTAATATACAGATGGCAAATAGGCACAAGAAAAAATATTCATTGTCATTAGCTATCAAAGAAATTGATATTAAAATCATAATGATGACACAAATCTTTGAAATGACTAAGTACATTTTTTTTGCAGTGATCAGCATTGAACTAAGGTTGTGATGCATGCATGTGAGGTAAGCTCTATTCCTGAGCTATACCCCCACCCTGAAGAAAATCTTTTAAAATAGTGACAATATCAAATGTTGATCAGAATATGGAGAAGCTGGATTGTTCAGGCACTGCTAGTAGGAAGATAAAATGGTAGAACCAATCTAGAAAACAGGCAGTTTCTTACAAAATTAAGTATGTAATTGCCACCTAATACATAAATTCCATACTTAACATTTATCCCAACTAAACAATACATTATGTTTACACGAATACATGTACCTGGATGTTCATAGCAATTTTATTTCTAGTATCCAAAACTAGAATCAGCTGAAAAGACCTTCAGTAGGTGAATGTTTAAACAAGGTGTGGTACAATATATTACTCAGCATTAAAAAAAGAAAATGTTGATATAAAAAACAACTTAAAGATTCTCCAGAGAATTATGATGAGTAAAAAAGGAAAAGTTCCCTAAGACATTGAATACTGTTAGACTGAATTTATACAGTATTTTTGAAATAACAAAATTTAAAAGTCAAGAGTTTAGTGGTTGTTCCAGGTTAGCTATGGAGACCAGGGAAGCAAAAGAAAGAAAGGTATGATTACTATCATAAGAGGGGCATGGAGAATCTCATGGCACGAATGGTGTGACTCTTCTTCATGTACACCCAGAGAAGGGAAAAATTGTGCTCCATTTGTGTACAATGAATCAAAGAGCACTCTTCTGTTATGTATAACTGATTAGAACAGATTTTTTAAAAAGTTAAAATTTTAAAAAAAAGATTCTCATGGTATTAGACCTTGTGGAGTTCTATCTGGCATCCTAGAGGTGATAAATTTGTATAGGACTTAATACATACACACACAGGATAAAAGGGAAGAGAAGTGAGATTGAAGTGGAGGAAAGTGCAGGACAGGTTGTGGCACAATTAATGATCAACATAAACAAAAGGTAGAATTCAGATTTATTTGATTTCAAAGATTTCATTTTATCTTACCACCATGATGCTTAGCAAAATAAGAGAAAAATATCGGAAAACAATCACTTCTAGGCAAACAAATTTACAGAATCAATGAAGTCTCTCTGACATTCCTCCAAAGATACAATAAATTCTATTTAGCTTCATTTTTCTCTTTAACTTGAAGTAAAGCTTAAGTAGTTAGTAAAGTAACATTGCTCAAAATATTTTCCATGTAACTAGAATCCCACTAAATATTTCCTGGAAAACAAAAGTGTTCTTTAGAAAGACAACAAGGGATATTTTTTTATTTTCTCTGTATGAAATAATAAATTGAAAGTTTTGAGAATTCGGTGCACATCTGTAAAGTAAAAAACTATGTAGTATGCACAGTTTCACAGTATTTTTACCTGTTTAGATTTATGTCCAATTTCCCACACTTATATTGGATAACTATTTTGTTCAAAACAGACATAAGCACTCTAAGTTACAGTATTGGCTGAAAACTGCATACGTTGTGGCCACTTAGTGGAATATCATATCATAATGGCCTACATTCTGAGTACTCCCTGCACACATTTTTCATAGTACCTAATCTACATTCCATTGTTAGTTTACATACCTATATCCCTCAAGGGATTCATTTCCTTTATTCGATGACAAAGCAACCTATCAATTGTTCGTGAACATGAGTTCACCCCTGTGCTAAGAATTACACTAGAACTATACAAATTCAATATACATTGAATGTACGTATGTAAGAATGAATTACTGAACGAATGAAAGAAAATACAAGAGCCATGGGTTTTACTCTAACTGTTTTACTCAGTGATGCACTGGGATCTGCATCAGGGAAACAGAAAGAACTTTTGAGTGACAGTTATTTTTCCCTCCTTTGGCTACAAGCAATTTAGACAAAGAACACTTGGCATGTCAACTCTGAAATGTTGCCAGTCTTTTGCTCCAGCCACTATTTTTTTCCTCTCTATAATAACCCCCACCAAAAGAATAGCAAGGAAAGAAAGAAAAGGTTAAACTAAATTTTGTCACATGTTGTTAAGAGTTGGCAGTTCCATGAAAGGTTTTGTAGTGGAAAGAATTGCATCTGGTGGAAAGGGTACTACTTGAAACACTGTTGAATTTCATTTATCCTTGTATATCTGATTTCTAATTATCACTGCAGACTGACAGTTGGCAAGCTATGGAGAAATCAGGAGGCTGTAAAATTTTATTAAATTTTCAAAATATAACGCTTAAAAGCTTCAATGATTTATGTAAATAAAAGCAGAGTTTATATCTTATGAGTCAAGGCTTGCTCTAGCCAGATTTTATTTCCTCCATCTCATATAAAATATTTAAAGTTATGTAATGATATCTGAAATTCCTATCTTACCAGGGAACAAGATCTGGTTAGTTGGGTTCAAACATAAGGACAGATTGTCTTCCACTTGCTCCCAAAAAGAAGAACATGAATCTTAATGACTTCAGTTTAAGTGACCTACAAGTTCACTTGAAGAAGATAAATCATAAGATTAAATAGTAAAATAACATTGATATTATAGCTGATAAGCAGCAAAAAAGTCATTAATATTATATTAAAAAACAATATTATATTAAAAAACAACTAAAACTTTCACTTTAAAGTGTTTTAAAAAGTAAATTGTATCAAAAAAATAAATTTTATTATTATAAGAAGTAACTAAATGATTACTGGAAAAATTTTAAAAGCTAGGAAAAATGTTTTATATATATCAATAGTCATAATTGTAATGATACCTGAAATAGTCACAATTAATTTTAATTCATTAATTTTGTCAAGAATTCAGAGCTGTTTCTTAGAACAGACCATCTCAAATCATAAACACTTTCCTGACAATGTTTCTCTAAGTAGTTACTTTATGGCTTCACACAGCCTTATTGCTGATAGAGTTCATTTCTGCAATGATTTTTATGGAAAAAATGAATATGCCCCAAAAGTGCTAGTTTATGTTTTTCTCATATTTGGTGAAGAAGCTTACAGTTAAATTAATTAGAAAATGATTCTATTTATAATTCTGTTTCTGTTAAAAGTCTTTTTTTTTTTCTTTTGTAGCACTGGGATTAAATTCACCCAGGGTTGCTTTATCACTGAACTCCATCCTCAATGCTTTTTGATTATTTTTTATTTTGAGATAGCGTCTCACTTAATTGTATAGGCTGGCTTCAAACTTGGTAATCCTGCTTCCTCAATTTCCCAAATCACTGGGATTACAGGCCTATGCCACTGTGCTAGCCTGAGATCCCATTTCAGGTGTTCCATTCATGACCATGAAGAGATGATCAATAAGCAAAATACATACTTGACCTAGTCACAGAAGTTTATAACAAACGGTCCCATAGAAGAATAAATTAATCACCTTGACAGCCTACCAGATGTTTGCATTTATATACTCACCGATAGCACACTATTTCATAGGCATTCACACCAATCCATAATAAATATTTTAATGTGTTATATATACCTGAAAACCTATATTTTAAACACAGGTATGAGTTACATTTCAGAAGTGAAGGATCTTCAAACTTTCACAATTAATTATTAGATAAATACATATATAATCCAGGTGTCTTGGTGCCCATTTTTAATCCCAGTGATTTGGGAGGCTGAATAAGGAGAATCACAAGTTCCAGGCCAGCCCTGGCAAGTTAGCCAGATTCTGTCTCAAAATAAAAATGAATTGGAATATTGCTCAGTAGTAGAGCACCTGTGGGTTCAATTCTCATTACTGATGAAAAAAGGTGTACACACACACACACACACATATATTTAAGTATTTTAAAATAAGAATTATTATTAAATGAAAGATGTTAATTGAGGAGCCCTGCTATTTAATAATAGAACATAAAACTTTAATTTAGAATCAGTAACATAGAGAATATATACCTACAAAACTGTATATTAAAAATTTAATTTGATTTATGCACCACAGTTTTCAAAATGTACCTCAATGAAAACTGAGTCAAGACTGAGCTAATATTTTTCTCTTTAAACCATCCTAGCTAATTTTTCTCTCAACTAAAAGAGATATCCAGAATTAAAAATTCAGCAAGAGATACACTGAGTGAGTCTCATTAATATATATAGGCCAGATATTCATAAACATCTATGTGCACAGAATTTCCATATAATTAAATGGGGTCAAGCTCACATAAAAATATATACATGTCCAGAAACCAATAGCTGAGTTCTGCTATACACGAAACCTATTATATTTTTCTCTTTATTTCTTTCTAAAACATTTGTTCACAGTAGTATCTCTTCAATATTTCCATTTTAATTGATAATAATGCTGCAAAATTCCTACTTTATGTCAGTGTTCAGTCGGATGATCCAAAGCAGAGGTTTCAAATACTCATTTTTTGGGAGGAGTGTACTAGGAATTGAACTCAGGGGAACTCAACCATTGAGCCATATCCCAGCCCGATTTTCTATTTTATTTAGAGATAGGCTCTCACTGAGTTGCTTAGCATCTTGCCTCATCACTTGTATCAGAACTAATTCTGGTGGTTATTAAAATGCAGATTATTAGGAATCCACACCGGCCTACACCAAACCTACAAAATCCTGGGGCCTAGTTGTTAAAATTTTATGGAGAGGGGCTGGAGCTGTAGCTCAATGGTGGAGCGCTTGCCTTGCAAGTGTGAGGCACTGGGTTCAGTCCTCAGCACCACATAAAAATAAATAAATATATTGAGTCCATCTACAACTTAAAAAAAAATTTTTTTAATTTATGGAGAATGTGAAACTTCCTAAACATTTAGTGTTTTAACACATTATCATCATCACCATCAAATGAGGAAGCTCTTTTTATGTAGATGGGAACAAACTAGGAAAGTTAATGACTTGTAGATCTCTGATTCTGGTGATATCCCTAAAAAATTCTGGCTCTTGACCTTTCATCATATACACTCTCTCTCTTGGGTGAGTCTAATATCTGGCCAGATTTCTATAAAATTATCTTACAACACTAAACCAATAAATGTGAATAGTACAGTACACTGAATCACAAGTATTTACAGTGATAGTTTCTTAAAATAAATCAAGGGGAATGATTTTGCATATATGTATACGGAATACATATATGCATATATCCATATATAGCAATATTCATATTTTGGATCTTTCATCAAACTACTTAAATTTTCAGTGGATTCTTATAAAATGTATTCTTCTGTCCACTCCTCCAAACAGAAATTCATCAAACCATTCACACAAAAGAAACATATAGCAAACATTTCTTTGATACATAATACAGCCTATTTTTCTATTTTTCTGTCCTAATAATTTCTCCTATATCCCAAGCACATTACTTAAAGAGTCTTAACTCAGTTTTTATGAGGAACAACTCTTATCGTGATTAACTATATACTCTTTGCTTTACTATAGGGCTTTGAATATACTGAAGTTCTTACGCTCACTATTTGAGATAGCCTATGGCTAACTAAATGCAAAGGGCAAAACTATACCTCTTCTTAGCATGAAGCCCAGCTTAAGCTCAGGTTTCAGAACTGGAAATACAGAGGATAGAGTTGAGTTAAAAGGAACCTATTGTTGCCAGAGGAGTGGGCCACACTCAGTGGATCAGGAGGCTGAGGTAAGAGGATTGAAAGTTCCATGTTAGCCTCAACAACTTAGTGAGGCTCTGTCTCAAAATAAAAAACAATTTTAAATAATGGGGCAAGGGTTAGAGATATAGCTCAGTGGGTAAGCACCCCATGTTCAAACATTGGTACCAAAATCAGAAACAAAACAAAACTATAAGAACAACGCTTTCCTTTCTTCAAGTTAAAATCCATATATTAAAAATAAAGTTAATACAATGTTCCTTCAAGATTGAATCACATTTTTTATGTAGTCAAATAATTGTCATTCTTTTGGCTACTCACAGAAATGAAGATTACCTTTTAATTATTGTTATTTTTTAGCTTTTATATCTGCCTCCTCTTTAGTCTTTATATTTTACTTAAGACAGTTACACATCATGGATATTCATTCAAAAATCATTAATCTTTAAGTGGATTTAATCCATTACTCTTAAAAGAAAAACAGTTCAAAATTATATTTCAGCTTTAAAAAAATTTTTTTTTTTGTTACTAGGGATTGAACCAAGGGTCAACCACTAAACGACATCCATAGTCTTTTTTTAAATTTTTTATTCTGAGACAGAGCCTTACTAATTTGCTTAGGGTCTAGCTAAATTGCTGAGACTGGCTTTGTACTTACAATCCTGTCTCAGCCTCTCAAATTGTTGGGATTATAGGCATAGATCACCATATCCAGAGTTATTTCAGTTCTTGAAAAGGTTTTATACTTTTTGCTGTGAAATGAAAGCAGATTGGGATCTCTACTGATGTTTTATTTGGTTAATGGTCTGCTGGAACTGAAAAGAAATTAAAATTTTCTGGAACAAATAAAAATTAAATAAATATATTCAGAAAATGAATCCAGGTAATTTGCAGGGTCAGATATCAGATTTACATGAACTTCTATATTTTCCTACATGCTTTCCCCTTATACGGGAGGAAAGTGGAAAAACATGGGGTGGTGTGCTTTTTCCTTCTCAAACCAAGTCAGAAGAAAGAGAAAGAAATAAGGACTCAGGAGGGAGAACCATGCTTCAAACTTCCACATTCATTATCAGGCATTTCCATTTTTCTGCATGAACCACATCATCATTTTTTTCCAATGACATTCTGAAGCTTATTAGGAAACAATGGCGTGCTTGCTAACCTCAGATACTTTCTTGGAGAAACAACTCTCCCCTTAATCAGGGCATAGCTTGGTTTCAATAAAGAATACTGCTGTGATATTTGGTCAGGTTAAACAAGATGATACAAAAGTGAAACATGGGCAAACATCATTTCTTCCCACAAATTACTTGGTTCTTTGTATATGGCTGCTATGAAAATATATACCAACCTGTAGAACATCTAAACCCAGAAGTACCAAATGTTACAGTGGCCAGACATGGGATGGAGCAACAAATGTACTGACAAAGTGACTTCAACTAGATTAATAAGCTTCAAAAAAAAAAAAGTGGTAACAATAACATACTTATATTTGAAGCTCCAGATTCAAGTAGAGTCACTGGCACATATAGTTAGTGAATGATAAAGTTTTGAATTTTGATCTTGGAATTAGACCTTGAGAAGCAGGAAGTTTTCTTCCAACTCTCCATTTACAATGTGTATAATAATTAGTACAAAACAAGATTTTATGTTTAGTGTTATGGAACAAATGAACAACATGAATAAAAACAAGTTGAAAAGTGTTTATAAGTAATAATCCAGGAGAAAAATTAATACCCAGAACCAGAAATACAGTCAGATGCCCAGGGTTCAGGATATGAGATCAAATGTGGGATTATTTCCAGAAAACTCTGTTAGAGTGTTCTATCATTGTTAGGTCGGAGGCAGACACAGAAAACCAGACCCTGCTGCGCCGCGGCGCTGCACCAACACAACACCAGGAGCCAGCCCACTCACTGTCGCGCGCGACAAACGTAGCACACATGCAACGAGCGCAGCACACATGCGTCAAGCACACCAAAATGGTGGGCCCCAATGATCTGTACGGAAGAAGCAGCGAACTTACAGTACGGCTCTCGGCTCATACCAGAAGGGATCTGACATCACCAGGTGCACCAAACCAATCTCAGAAGACACTGGACTCTAAGTCAACACCTCTTCCTGGCCTCAAGCCTGCCTTTTCCGGATGGGGAGAGGCTTTATAACCCTGTGTAACACGAGGCACAGCGCCATTTTCCCAACCTGTTCGAGCCTGGTGACTGGGTGGGGAACTGGTCCGGGAGTGTATTTCCTAGAATAAAAGCCTGTGTTGGTCCTGTTTCACCTCCATCTGGTCGTTCGTCTTACAGAATCGTGTGCTATTTTTAAAAGGCTTGTGGCATTTTAATAATTTAACTCTGAGCATCTTCTAGTGCTTCTATGTACCTAACAGCAGGTTGTGTGTGTATTCATGCTTAGATATGTTTGTACATGGATGTTGCTGAGTTTATTCAAAATTTGGAGGTGGGGGAAGTGGAAGGTCATTGGGCATGATCATCACCATCAGTATCTTAGTTCAAAGAAGAGGCTACAGTACATTAAGTTCCCAGATTAAAGATTCACTTAGATTCTATTTTCCTGAAACCTAGGGAGTATGATTAAACCTTAGATGAGTGTCTTAAGGTTAAAATGATTCAGTCCGGCCCAACTTGCAGTAGGCATCATTATATTAGCCCTGTGTAATTGTATTCTGTTCTGCTTGCTTTAGTTTACAGGAAAGTAACCTTCTTTTGTTTAGAATCACTTCTAAACAGTATTTGATTTAGTATACTCCTCAAAGATGAACTACATAATTACTAGTTTTTGTTTAACTCTACCAACTAGTTTCTGGGTAAATTCACTGAATTAGTAATAATGTTACACATCATTGAACTATGAAAGTTGTTTTTAGAAGAAAAAAAAAACAATTTAGTTTTTTACAATTTAATTTTCTACAATTTAGTTTAATTTTTCACATATGGACCTACGTAAGTTCAACAATGTGTGTTCAAGGTGAAGGCAATACGGCAGATTCAATATAACCTTGAAAAAAAATTAAGTGTTCTCACTTGTAAATAAAGATGCAAATTTTGCACCATCTCAAAATGTTTGCCAATCTATCATGACAAAGTCTTCACAAATTCTTAAGGAAATTATAAAAATATAGTATGTATTTCATAAAACAAAATTTCTCAATTTAATGGATTTTTCATTATTTTGAGATTATATGCTTATTTTGGTATTAGAATTCTTTTAATGAAATAATAATTATCATGTTATTTGTTTACAGCTTTTAATTCATGGAGTGCTTTGGGTTTAATTTTTGAGTCATGGGCTTATGAACAGTAGGATATTATCTCCTCTATAATTCTAGGAAATTCTTTTCTGATTCTCTTTTGCTTATGGGGAAAAGGGCTTGATTTAGCTGCTAAGGTAAATTGCAAAGTATTTAAACTTCAAGTCCATGTAACTTTAATTATTAATAAGAGCAAAGAGGCTTGAACATCATGTAGAAGTTCTGCAAAACTGAGAACTGTCAAATGTATGTTAATATTTAACTTTAAGAGCATATATTAATAGTTAAATTTAACAATTTTTACCAACTGATTTGAATAACATGGGTTTAGGCCATTAGTTTATAAAAAGGCAGAGTTCTCATATAATTTTAAATAACCTATTGGAAATTGGGAATAATATCACTAAAATAGAACACTTTCATTAACACAAGACAGTTTTTAGTCCACAAATTTCATAAAAGGTTATGTACATATACAATATTAAATTAATCCTTTTCTATGAAAATCACATTCAGAGTTATAACTGAGAATGTCTAATGCTCATAAATCTTTAGTAACAGTTCCAGGAACTTGAACTCATGTTCTTATCAATGGAAAAATATTCCTTCCAACTTCAACTTCACATTCACTTATTTATTCTTTTTTTTTTTTTTTTTTTGGTACTGGAGATTGAACTCAGGGGCACTCAACTGCTGAGCCACATCCCCAGCCCTATTTTGTGTTTTATGTAGAGACAGGGTCTCACTGAGTTGCTTAGTGCCTCGCCGTTGCTGAGGCTGGCTTTGAACTCGCGATTCTCCTGTCTCAGACTCCCAAAGTGCTGGGATTACAAGTGTGAGCCACCACGCCCAGCTACATTTATTTATTCTTTAATTCAATAACTATGGTGATTATTCTGGCATTGAGACACAACAGAGAAGAAAGAAAACTGTAATTTTCTTGTACTGACATTTCTCCTAAATGACCCTCTGTACTTGACTGACAAGTTGGGCCCAAAGAAGACTCTTTACATAGTATACTGTGCTCTAGCAACACACATAAGCAAATAGTAATCTAACTAAAACTATATGCCCTTGTAACCAAGCAACTGAGTCCCAACCATTCATAGTAGTTGAATCTCTAGCCAATTAGAAGATGGAGGCTATCAAAAGAAGACTGTATAAGCAAATGTTTACCATAACCAATCTATTCTATACTTCACTTCCCTTTCTGACTGTAAATATATCCTATACCTGGTAGGATGGGGCATTCTGATTTATCATTGATTTGGAATGTTTCCCAATTGTGGAAATTTGTTTCTTACTCAAGTAAACAGCTATATTTAACTGATTTCAAGTTTTCTTTTAACAATATGAAGTATATGTTAGAAATAATATAATATAAAATATCATGTTGATTTGTGATAAGTACTACAAGGTGTCCCTTACAGCTTTACAAAATGGCTATATGCAGTAGGAGATCCAGGGGGTTAGAATTCTGGGTATATCAGAATGACTATTTAATGGAGACTTTGGCATTTGTGGCTTCATAATGACTGCCTGAATAGAAATATTTCTGCCTCCTGATATAATGGTAGCAGATTATATGTATTTTTATGAGTGTAATACAATATAATAAAATTTCATGATGAAATCACATGAAAGATTATTATGGAAGTGAGGTGTCCCCCAAAAGCTCATATAGGAGACAATACAAGAAGATTCAGAAGTGAAATGATTGGATTATGAGATCCTTAACCAAGCCTTAACCCAATCAGTGTGTTAATACCCTGGTAGGGATTAACTGAGTGGTGACTAGAGGCAAGTAGGGTTTGGCTGGAGCAGGTGGGTCATTAGGAACTTGCCTTTGGGTGATATGTTTTATCCCTAACCAGTGAAGTCTGTCTCTCTCTGCTTCCTGGTGCCATATTACCAACTGCTTTCCTCTCCCACACCCTTCTGCCATGATATTTTGTCTCCTCTCAGGCCCATGGGAATGGAGACGGCCATCTATGCCTGAGACCTCTGAAATTATGAGCCTCCAAATAAACTTTTCCTCTTCCTTGTTTTTGTTAGGTCTTTTGGTTGCAGCAGAGTAAAGCTGTTGACTAAAACAAGGATCATAAGCAATACAGGATATTTATCTTATTCTTACAAATAAATGAACTAAGAGGTTTAACAATGCATTATGAGCTCTGATGATGCTATGGTAAATATCATGGTTAACAATAAAAATGTATGGTTTTGACAAAATTACTAAAGTTCATGCAAAACTTCAGAAAATGCTAAAAATTCATATAGTTGTACTATTAGTGACTAATTAGTAAGAAATTAAGGTAGAATCCATAATTGGTAACCTTACATTCCACTATTACCAATTATGCTATATGTTAGGTAATAAAAATAAGGAAGAAGTTTTATATTTCAGACATTTGTGACAATATAAGAGTAAAATGGGAAAGACTGCTATACTTTAGAAAGTTAATTAGATAAAATATAACAAAATGTTATTGAATTATCTTGAATACAAAAATTATTTCAAGTACAAAAATGTTAGAGATTATTTTGTTAGAGAACAAAAATGTTATTTACAGAACAAAATTTCAACACTTTTATGTTTCCTTGTTATTTTTCAAGTTCTTTCATATGTGTTTGACAAACACTTCAGACTGTGATTGCCACACTTTGATAGATGTGTAACATATTGCCTACAGACAGGAATAAGAACTCTCCTTTACAGCTGTAACACAGTGTATTTTCTTTTGAAATCTTAACAAAGTAAGTCCCATTTGTTATATCCCTTATAATATTTTAATAAATTTAAAGCTGGATGTCCTTAAGGGTACAATCAATTTAAAATAATTTCATAAATAGAGGAACTACAAATTCAATGAACAAGATGTCATTTAAAACTATTGCTATTGAATAAATATCATCATTGACACAGAAGAAATGACCACCTGCTGTTTCAGTATTTATTATATGATTGTTTACAGTAATTACATCACCAGTAAAATTTAAGATTTAAAGAAACAAATTTTTAACTCTTATGGTAGAATATATCAAATTTTAATAGTAGACAAGTTATTGAATATAAAATATATATGGAACTTAGTTTAGAAAAATCTCTAAATGTATTAGTAAATTAAGATAATAGAAGGCCATATGAAGAGATTTGCTGTGCCTCTGTTTGTGTTTTGCTTTTTTCTTACATTCCTGATTTATCACATAAAGTATATACCATGAGTACTTGTCAGATTTTCACATGAGTATAATGGAAACTCATATATTAAGTTTTTTCACACTACATATGTACCTCTTTCATATGTAAATGCGATCATACTACTTATATAATACAGAATGTTAGTAAGCTGTAATGTTTTATTAAGATGTCAGACATTTAAACAGTGCTTAATATTTCTTTCCTATTCTCCTATGTGATAAATCAACATTCTCATCTGTATAAAGATTTAGCAATTGACCTACTTGACATAATTACAAAAGAAGGCTATTGCAAAAATGAGCTAACCTTAAAATTTCCCTGTCCCTCTGGCTGTAATTGCCCACAATATAAAATTAACTTATTCAATTCATAGTTTAAAATAGATAAAACTAATTTCTGTATTATTCAATCAATACAACCAACTTCTAGGTCCCAGGATATTTTTTAAGCAGTTATTTTAATATGTATTCCAGGAATATATTTCAATAAATTTTAATATATAGCTAAGTCACACTTTGAGTAACAACTTTGCATTTATAAAAAAAGCATATGTAAACCGGGCGTGGTGGCTCAAGCCTGTAATCCCAGCACTTTGGGAGGCTGAGACAGGAGAATCGCAAGTTCAAAGCCAGCCTCAGCAACGGCGAGGCTCTAAGCAACTCAGTGAGAGCCTGTCTCTACATAAAACACAAAAACAGGGCTGGGAAAAGGGTTTTCTTTTTTTTTTTTAATCTTATTTTTTTTTTGGTGGGGTTCTTTTTTTTTTTTTGTCTTTTTTGGAACTGGGCTTTGCAAATGCAAAGGCAGACACTTTGCCACTGAGCTACATCCCAAAAAACCAAATGCCGAATGTTCTCTCTGATTAGTGGATGCTGATAAATAAGGGGGTGGGAATGGGAAACATAAGAGAAATGGAGGAACTCTGGATGCGGCATTGGGGAGGTCGGGAGCAGGAAAGGGGAATGGGTATAGTAAAGATGGTTGATTGAGATCGTCATCACTACCCTTGGTGCATGTACGAAGACACAATTGGTGTGACTTTATCTGGTTTGCAACCAGAGAAATGGAAAAACTGAGCTCTATATATGTACTATGACTTGAAATGCAATTAAATAAACTAATTAAAAAAAAATAGGGCTGGAGATATGGCTCAGTGGTCAAGTGCCCCTGGGTTCAATCTCCACTATCAAAAAATAAAAATTAAAAAAAGGCATATGTAAAATGTGGCTTAATATTTAAATTTGCCATTGGCAATGGATGAACAAAATATATTAATATCAAAACATACTTTTGAAAGTTTGAGATACAACTATTGTAATAAAGCCTGTGATATCATATAAGCCCCGTTCATTATTTCCAAAAGTCCCTAGAAAATATGACTATTAGCTAACTCCTTATGTAAATCAATTATCTAAATATTTAGAATTTAGAGTTTGAAGTTCATTTTGTTATAAACCTTTATAGTACTTGTATTGCTTTATTTATTTAATTGTATAATTATATAATCATCAGTTCTACAATTTGTTTAAACAAGTCAATAAATGCTTGTTTCTTTTTTTTATCCTGAGTTTTAGCAAGTCTAGCATTTGGTTTACCAGACAATTACTTGTTGGATGAATGTATGAACAAATGAATACACAACTATATTGAGAAATGAAGTTCAAAAGTATGATTTTGATGTTATATGTAAACTTAAATAAATTAAATCAAAAAGTTGTATTTAGAAAACCTACTTGCTCGTGTATGATGCAGTAAATTTAGGTAAAAATACTGGATTTTACACAGTTACCTTCTCTGTCTTACATGGAGCAATATATGAGATTACACGGATGTCTAATTAGAGTATAAGCTTTATAAATTATTTAGTTTCTCACTTATGTAAATTAAAAGTGAATTTATTTTATTGGCCCTCCTGTAAGAAGTAGATCTGAACTCCTCTCCAACCATAATTTAGTCTAGGTCACTATATCTCTGTAATAAAAATGCAGAACAAGCCTGTATATCCTGTATATCCAATATATTAGAAACTATACGATGCAATTCTTAGGGACAGGCTAGCTAGCTGTTATTATAGTATCTTAGACAAAATTTTAAGGCATGTGTAGGACAGTGATTCTTAGTTTTTGCTCCATATGTCATTAAAATTATATTTTAAAAGATATTTCTGTATTCCTATTTCTCTATGTCATGGCATTCAGATAGGTTTTATAAGAAAGTTTTTTTTTTAATTGAAATATTTACTAACCTGCATTCTGCTGAATATTTTTGCATGAGTGCTAAAGATGATTGCTGATTAAATAATTTGAGAGGACCTGCATGCTCATTAATATATTAAAGAATCAGTAAAATACAGCAAGTAGAGAACACTGTTTAATTCCATTTAATTTAATATTTTCCAAACTTACTTTAGTATAGAACACCTCTGGAATTCTTAATTCTCATTTCAGATAATTTTTGGTAAAACACCATTGGGAAATACTGCCATCAGTTCAGAATGTTGGCCCTCTTTAACTCTTTATATTTTCAAAATTGGTCTTGTTTATAATTGCATAACTACTTGATGGAATGTATTATTTGGGCAGCAGAAAGATCTATCATGTTAGCACTGCCTTTTCTGTGTCTGACCACATTACATGTTATTATCCCTTTGGAAAAACAGAAATTAGCAATTCAGCACCTAACTTGGTAAACTTTACCAAATCCACACCTCAATGCTCCAACTTTATCAGCCTACATAGGACTGCAAATGTGATTTCTTTGTTTCAACTATGAATTATTTCTAGTGTTAACAATTTTGTAAGCATTATAATTGGTTATGTCAGAATATAAATCAAACTCACAGCAATACAAGCATAAACTTTAGGCATTATTAAGAATCATAAAATTTATTAACAACACTTAATAGACAAGCAAACTGAGATAACTATAGTTGTTTTTGTTTGTTTTTTAATTTTTTTTTCAGTTGTAGATGGACACAAATATTTTTATTTTTTTATGTGTTGCTGAGAATTGAACCCAGTGCCTCACATATGTGAGGCAAGCACTCTACCACTCTACCACTACAACCCCAGCCCAAACTATAATTTTTGATAATTCACAAATTTAACTCAGCATGGACTCAAGTTGTTGGTATTGTTTGCTGATGTTGATGCTTCTGTTTTTGTGATATGCTTTTCATAGTTTCACATTACTTGATATTAT
Source organism: Geosciurus inauris (assembly GCA_004024805.1). NCBI lineage: Eukaryota > Metazoa > Chordata > Mammalia > Rodentia > Sciuridae > Geosciurus > Geosciurus inauris. The sequence goes on along the minus strand of PVHX01002392.1, from coordinate 153,216 downwards.
TGCCCTGTCTGCCTAATACGGAGGATGTGGGGAGGCTGCATATGAAAAGCTTCATTTCAATATTTTACTGATTGCATACATGATATTCCATCTTCATTCTCATTCCTACTTTCAAAAGGCAACACAATAAATGTACATGTCAGGAATGAAGTTCAGTACACTAATGAATAATGCTACCATAAAAATTAATAATGATTGGTAGAAGGTACTGTCAACATCTGATGACACGATAGCTGCTTTTAACCTTCCAGGTTAATGACACTGCAATACCTCATTTTGGAACCACATTAAGTTTCCTGATACTAGCATTAAAATTATATATGTTATTTTGATCATAATAACCTTAATCTGTATATCTTTAGAATATAAATGAACTAAAAAATTATAAGGGGACATAAATGCAGTATACTGTCACTACTGTAAATTGTCTTAAAGTTGTTCATTTTTCAATCTGGTGCTAAAATAAGTCAAACAGCCAGAGATGCCTGCTTAATGAAATGAATCTTTCAGAATTATGCTCATGGTTATGCTTTTAATTGTGCAGACCGGAACGATTTGTGACACAAACTGAATTATCTTGCATTATTTGAATAAATTGTGATCACAGCAGACCCTGTGATTACTCAGCTTATCACACATTTGCATGTTATAATCAACTGAAGACCATGCACACTTAACTATACTATAAAACTTTGCTTACAATAAAACTTTTCCCCACAGCCTTGTCGGCTGCTCTGTCCTGATGTACACAGTAGAATAATATGAAAGATTAAATCAGACATAAAGAATACACACACCATTTCCATTATCTGTGTCCTAGAGCAACTATGAAGAAATAAGGCTGAATTGGAATATATTTTTTCAATGAGTTTAGATTCATAAACTACATTGTTAAATATTCATAATAATGTTGTGGGAATGTTAACATCATGTGAAGTAATTCCACAAAAGAAAAGCAACATAAACAGAGAGTAAAGTTTACTGTCCTCTTTTGTCTATATTTTTGTATCTAGCTTGCTTCTAAGCAGGAGACAACTTTAGATGCAGCATAGGGACTTGCAGAACCAGGTCAGCAATCACAAGGGTGATTTTCTCAGGCTCTAAGGAAACAGTGAGCTAATAGGATGTTATTAGTTTCATTCCTACTCGTAATCACTAGTTATAGACAAGAGTCTAAGATCATTTTGCTGACAAAATAGCACAGAGAAACAGAGGTATTTGTGTTATAAAAAAGAAGAATGATAAGTAAGAGAGCATCAGTGACTGTCACAAAAGGCAACGTGTACAAATGGTGGAACAAGTATTATGATTTTAAATAAATCAAATAGGTCAGACAAATAAATTTGAGTGCTCTGAAAAATTCATATGTATTGTTTAGATTGGAATTTAGAGAAATGGTGAAAATTATAAACTGTAACAATCATTTCATTACAAATTTTGACAATAAAATACTTCATATTGGTAACCATTTTTATAACTAAATCAAATTGACATAGGCAAACAACTTTATACTTGTGGAAAGCCTTACTCATCATAATTCCTAAAAGACACTAATTGGAATGAAGCCTAGGTACTTTTTTTTTTAAGTTGATCTTACTGCAGAGCTGTCTATCAACAGCCTCAGGAACACTTATTGTGCATAATTCCGTCCTCTCCCTACACCCAACCAGAGTTGGTGCATTAGTGATAGACAGCTTAACCAGGTAGAATCATCATAATCTTTCTATGTACAATCTGAAGTATTCCCAGTCAGCATAAGACAGTCTACTTAATATTAACATTAAGATGTCAAATTTTTCACTGCACAGAAGCCATATGCAAAATGAAGCAAAGAAATCTTTTTTGCAGACAGAAAAATAAAGAAATAACAGGACAGAAGCAGGAACCCGAGAGTGAAGGAAACCACTGGAATTTGCTCAATCCATTGGTACCATTACTTTAAGAATTCAATTGACCTGAGTTAACTTAACTTGATTTCTCTGAGTTAACAGTGAGTCTCTTTCTTTGCCTTAAGATAGTCTATTTATGGGCTGGGGCTGGGGCTCAGTAGTAGAGTGTTTGCCCCTCACATGTGAGGCACTAGATTCAATCCTCAGCACCACATAAAAATGAACAAATAAAATAAAAGCATTATTAAAAAAAAAATAGTCATTTTATGTTACTTACAATCAATTGAAATTTGACAGAATAATAATCAGCTATACTTAAATGGACAACTTACATATCTCTTGCAAACTAAGTATATTTTATTTCAATAATTTTTTAATTAAATATTTCCCCCATACCAGGAGTTTTTAGGATTAAAATAGGAACAATAATTGTTTTAAGGGTCAAGCTTATTGAGTATATGTCCATCATTGTACCCCTGCTCTCGATCATGGTACAAAATGGTTTTCAAATTTTAAGTACCTGCTGAATAAATACCAAAATCAAAAGAACAGAAACCAGGAGGAAGAATAGCAAGATCACACATTCAGTGCTTAACATGTCCAGGCATTGTGCTAAACACTGCATGATTATCTAATTCTAATCCTTAAAAAAACTCGTTCAGTGGGTAGTATTATACCTAATTTATAGATACAAAAATGGAGAAACAGATTAACTACCTTGTTATATGTCAGGTAGTAAGAGTTGAAATAAGAGTTTGGATTGGGATCAGTTTAGTTCAGTGTCTCTGTTAATATAATGCCTCTTAGGAGAAAAATATATGTTAGTAATTTGGATTAAACAATGGAAAATTTGTATGCATGTTTGTGCAAGTTGCATATTTACAACTCTAGGAAACAAAAATCAAAATTTATTTTAATATTTGAAGAGAGGAACTGAATCCAGTTTACAACTGTAATCTCAGTGCTTAAAAAATATGAACTTTTGATAAAATAATTTGTATAATTCAATAAAGTAATCTTGGCACAGCCTTATATGACACCAAATAAACAGAAATCTCTAAATCCAAATTTTGATATTTTGCTTCGATACTGAGTATTGAATCCAAGGTTGCTTTACCACAGAATTACATCTCTAATACTTTTATTTTTTATTTTGAGGCAGGTTCCCACTAAACTGCTGAGACTGGCTTTGAACTTATAAGGTTCCTCCCTCAATCTCCCGAATTGCTAAAATTACCGCTGTTCACCACTGTGCCTGGCTAAATTTTGACATTTTTATACTATTTTATTTTTAGCTAAAATAATCATGCATCCTTTTGGATCAAAATAATAAGTAGCACACCTATAATCCCAGCAGCTTGAGAGGCTAAGCAGAAGAATCACAAGTTCAAAGCCAGCCTTAGCAATTTAGCAAGGCCCCAAGCAATTTAGTAAGACCCTGTCTTGAAATTAAAAAAATGAAAAAAAAAAAGAGACAACTACTGTGTATCAACCAGCAACAAATATATTTAATGTCAGTTTATATTTTAAGCATAGTAATTTTGAATAAACTTAACAGAAAATTTGTAGGTGTGTTTGTGCAAGTTGCATATTTAAAATTAGAGGTAAATAAAAAATATCTTTAGAGCATCTCACAGTATTCACACAAACAATGAGTAGCACTACAAATACCTAATTTTCAGTATGTTCAATACATAATAAGAGCTACATTGATTCAGCCTAGGAAGTGGTCACCCTTCTAGGTAATAATGAAAGGTTTCATGTTGTATACTTTGAGCTGGGCCTTGAAAACAATTAACATTAAGATGGGCTACATGGAGAGTGAGAAAGAGAATTTAAAGCAATCTATACAAAACACTAGAGGTAAAAATGTATATAAATCCTTTGAGGAGTTTGGAAGAGAGCAATCAGTTCATCTGGGAGAAAGTGTGATGGGATATAAGATCACAAAGACAGCAGTGTCTTGGCTCCAAAGGACCAAAATTCCAGGCTGAGCAGTTTGGACCATCATTTTCTACATTAGTGCAAGCACTGAATAGCATAAAGGGGAAAAAAAGGCGGAGAACAAGGCAATGAATAGTAAAAGGCTCAGAAAACTTCAAACACGAGAGGAGTCTTGAGCATTCTCTCTCCCCCTGCTGCCTTTAATGGAAATAATCAACAGGAATGCTGGATGATTACAGTATATTTTTTCTCTGTGGGAGAAGGAGATTATGTACTCAGAACCATAAAGCATTTGCTTGCAAAATTAATTCGAATTGACTTGCATGGGAGCACTGTCACATGAATTGAAAACAGCTGAAGGATGGTTTAAAAAAAATGATCATGATAAACAGCAATCAAACCACTTGGAAAAATACCTGGTGCTTGGGCCCCAGGGACCTCTGCAAGACCCAGATTTATTTAACATCTTCATTAATGAATGGGAAGATAAGAGAAAAAAATTATCATATTCACATATGGAAAGTGATACAAATATCAATGAAAGCACAAAATTTTTTTCAGATGAAAAAGGACTCTAGGCCCAGATTTTGCATGGACTATATCATTTGGCCAAGAATTACCAAGACAAAGACCTACAAATCCCCTTACACTACATAATGGGGAAAAGTACAATATTAGAATCCCATATGAAACAGGCAGGAAATATACTGGGAAATGATCACTTGGAAAATGCATATGAACAGGTGCCTCACATCAAAGGTGAAAAAATAATAGTAACTTGTACATCATTCTTCAGAAATGACCTGAAATCTGTTCACATTTATGCCTACAAAATCAGAAAAAGCAATTCAAAGAAGAAACAAATCAGAAGATCTGGATGTAAAGTTAGGCAAAGTAATGAGTATGGAATCTGTACACATTGCAACCCTCAGGGAAAATAATTGATAGAGGTTTGAATAGAGGGAAGAAGATTTCACAAAATGATCTGCTAACAGGGAGAAAGAGAGCTCATCTCTGAGCTATATTTTCCTAAAAGAATAGAATGTAATTTAGAATCAAAATAGAATATTTAGCTGTCCAATTGCAGCTGGGCTAAAGAGAAGGATTCATTTTCTAGCTTATGCATATAAGTTGCCCTATAATATGAAGAAAGTGTTTTGGGAGCTGCTAAAGAAATAAATATTCACAATTTATAATGACTTTAAATACATAATTAGATTGAACCCAGTAAACAGATACATGTCAATCCTGTTTTGCAAGAATATTTAGTGACTTCTGCTAATTCATTCCACATATTGTCATATATCAAAAACCAAATACAACATTTGCTTCATATGCTGAAACAAAGCTGGTCATTTTAAAGAACTTCCTTCATAATTGCTAAGTTTCCACGTGGGAAATCTAAATGCAAAATTCTGTGTCTTCTAAACGTCAGTATAGGCTTAATGACTATGTTGAATTCCTTAAATTATTTATCTTAATTACTATACAGATTGGATGTGCTTTTTCTTTTTTTTCTTTTTTCTTTTTTTCCTAAATGAATAGAAAGCTACTTTGGATCAGGTATGTTTTTCATTATAGTAGCAGTTGCATTATATATTATAATATCCATTCCCTTTAGAATTCTTTTCTATCACTGTCCAAGAAAAGAGCTTTTCTATACCCATTAATGTGTTCTTTTTCACCCACTCCAGCATTACTTTAATCTTTATTAGCCTCGCCATGCCTGGTGTGGACCTCAGTGCTTGTCATTATCTTTGCTCTCCTTCAGTAGGCAGCAAAGCCAAAATGTAGTTCTGTCAAGTCACTCTGATCATAAGCAGAATATAAGAGGAGCAGTGTTCAAATATTTCTCCTAGTTCTTTAATTTTGGAGTCATAAAATCTCTCTCTCTCTCATACACACACACACACACACACACACACACACACAGCCAAAATCTGAGCATCAGAATGGAAAATTTAGTTTAATTTTTCTTGATTCAAAAGAACCCACAAAGTCATTAATGATGTATTTGCTGTCCATTTGGAGTAATCTAAAATCTGGGCTATCTTCAACTGAAAATTAAGTGCAAAGGTTTTTTATCTCAAAGAATTCAGAATATAGAATGAAGTAACAATAAAACAAGAAAATCCCTAAACACCTGCTTTGATATAACAACTATATAGGGCTATTCTTTTTCTTTTTCAGGTAAAAATGATGTTATTCTGTTTCATTTTAGAACAAATATGACTTACGTCAATATTCTGAAGTCTTTCTCAAATGAATACATTACTGTGAATGATTCTAATTGCCTCTCAGATCACCATAAGAAAAGATTAAAAATAAAGTTTATTCTTTTTATTTGACTGGGAGATGAAAATATAGCGATAACAAAAATAGAGCTTGCAATATAACTCAGAGGAGATACTCAGGGGAGTGTAGAGGCTTCCCCGCTGTGTGCTCCAGGAAGTACAGAAAGCCCACTGGGGAAAGGCTGTTTCCACCCAATCAAAGGAGGCAGGTGTATCTTTTGCCATCTGTAACAACAGCATATGGAAAGAAAAAGCAACAGTGGAATTTCAAAGACGTAAGTGCATAACCTGTTCTAAACAAAAATTATGCCCATTATTTTATTCTCCTAAGAATAAGTTTTGAAAACACTTGCTAAGAATTTCCAAGAAACAATGATGTTTATATCCATGCTTAGATTATATAGATTAATCAAGATTAAATGTTCTAGAGGGTGCCTGAAGTAAGTTTAGTGTAATTTGTAAGAAGCAAATATATCTGCAGGGTGTGTACCCATCAGTTGGTAAAGCTGTGACTGTAAGAGTGGCAGTTCAAGGGTAGAAATATAGAGGAAAGTCTTAAGTGATAAAATATTTCAGAGAGTCTTTGAGTTACTTGTTATTCAGAAAAATGATTACAACAGAAAATTGAGACCAATGTATTGCTGAGGTTTGTTAATATATTCTAAATACTTTCATGATTTTAACTGAAATGAGATTTATATGAAACATAACTTTTTCCTTTAAATAACAATATTTATATATTTAAAATTTTCATTATTTTTTTCCTAAAGTCTGGACTTGGAATTTGCTACAATATATTTGAGAAAGTGGGGTTTGCACTTGAGAAAGTGGAGGTCTTAGGTTTATAAATAGATTTAATCCAAATTTTTTTAAATTGGTATGAAACAAAATAGTGAGATATTCTATGATGAAAATAAATGCATCGTCAAGCCGGAAAAGACAGCGCAGTCTTAAATACATATTGCTAAGGTAAAGAATGCCAAAATAAAAAGGCTACATACCATGTGATTCCATCTCTATAATGTTCTAGAAAATGCAAAACTATAGAGACAGTAAAAAGAATAGTAGTTTTCAGCTGGGTGGGGAGAAAGGATGACTGTTGGAGCACAGAATGTTTTTAGGGCAATAAAATGTTTCTGGGTGATTCTATATTGGTAGATAAATGTCATTAGATATTTGTTGAAATCCACAGAAGGTACAACAGGAGTGAATGTTAATGTAAACTATGTAAGTCACATAATAGCTAAGTACCAATGTTGGCTCATCATTTGTAACAAATATACCCCAAGAAAGCAATATATTAATAGTAAAAACAATGGAGAGGAAGCTGAGGTGGTATAAGGGAACTCCTTATGCCTTCTGTTGACTTTTCTGCACATTTAAAAAATAAAGCCTATTATCTTAAAAAAATAAAATAACCCTGAAGTTTACAAATACATGAAAATAAAATATGGCAAAAACATATGTAATAAAGGAATGAATCTCAAGGCATATCCTTATCAGGTACCCCCATCACTAGAATCTAGTAGCAGACTCATTATTATTGTTAGAACTGTGTTCTAGTTGGTTAAGGCTGAAAAAGTTTGTGAATCCCAACATTATTTTAAAGGCTCTACCTAGACGAAAATAAATTCATTTACTCAGTTAAACAATGGAATTTAGAATTGAAATTAACTATCGTACTTGGTATTAATTGAGCCTGAAGTCAGTTTGAGTTTTCTTTATTTTTGTTTTTACAATAAGACATCAGCCTTTCTATTTCTTGAATGGTTTGGAAATCACATGGTACATTAATAACATAATGAGATATATTAAATAGTAGTCACTCTTCCTGCTTAACAGATAGGAAACTGAGATTCAGAAAAGCCCATAAAGTTATAATGAATTATACAAGAATGAATGTCATCTGCTCTGACCCATTTAAAACTTTCTCTCTGAGGTGAATTTCTTATCCAGCACCAATTTCTCCTTTGTGTCAACTATTCTACAAAACCTTCTCATGTCTCTGAAGACATTAGCTTTTGTAGAAGCTCACTTCCAGTTTCAAATAACCACATTTGGAAGACCTGGGATTGAACCAGACTCAGTCTCTTACCAAGTGCATAACCTTGGGTAAGTTACTCACTCTTACTAGCCTCATTTTCCTCATATGAAAAAAGAATGCTAATTACCTCTTTGTGCATTGCCCTTGTTAGGATTAAATGTTAATTACATACATATACTTACAGAAAGTGCACTTTTTCATGGCAAGACTGAATTGGGAATAAATGTTAATCACATATATTCATGTCATTGAAATATGTGTGTGCATGTGTGTGTGTGTGTGTGTGTGTGTGTTTTCATGGCAGGACAATTAAAAAAAACCATATGATGACAGCGCATGTGTGAATACAGAAGATATGCTTTTCCTAAATATATTACAAACTGCTTCATTGACCTTGAACAAATACTGTCACCTCTTTAACACTTTTGCACTTACACGGAGAGAAAAGACAAGAATAGTAAACATTTTATTTACCACCTTTTTCTCTGATTACTCATTCACAGAACTGTGAGCTCACTCAGGCTCCAGGAAGTCAGGGATTCTGTACAAGAGTGATGGTTATATACTCAATAAAAATCTGCCCAATAAAAGCCTATTGAATAAATAAATGCAGAAAATTTACATAAAATCTATTGTGATCTAGTACTTCTAGGTATGTCTGGAATGAAAAAGGGAAGGAGATTTAAATATACTACCATAAAGCAGAAACACACAGACACACACACACACACACACAACCATTGATTCCATATACAATAGCTAGAAAGGACATGCTAAAGCCCAAATTCAAATGTGTCCTAATTAAGGTAAGTACTCAAACACAGATTAGAAGGAAATAATTTCAACATGTACTCACCAGAGAAAAAAATTAAAGTACCTCCTAAAACAAAGGAAATTTGGATGCTTGTGCAAAATCAAAATAACAACTCTTCAACAGTTACAAAGGGGACTTATAGGTAATTTAAATGAATGTTAGTGTTAGGTGGAAAGAGTCATACAGGAGAATTTGCTTAATTTATTTAAACTGCGGTCTTCACTACACTTCAGATTATTGAGGCCATGAAAAGCTTTTCAATGTGGCTTTCTGAAACATCAGAATAAACAGAGAAACTGTAAATTCAGATTCTATATGAAATCCTCCAGTATTTAAGTACTGACAATAAATTCACAAATGCATACTTATATGCAAAAACAAATTAACAAACTAAATACCTATGGACTTGTGGAACTCTTGGTATGAAGAGAATAGAAACACAAAACAAAAGTCAAAAAAAAAGAACATTTATTGGCTGCCAAAACTGTGCCAATTTCTTTCCTGGATCACAGTTGTTTAGTCTTTATTGTAAAACTACATCTTAGTAATTTATGCTGTACTTTATAACTAAAAAAAAAGTTATCCTTGCAATAAATATTTATTGAAGTCCTATTACAAGCCAGGAACTAAGCCAAGTTTAGAAACACAGTAAAATGGTAAATATGAAAGAGCTACAAGAAGCTGAGAAGCTTATAATGTAAAAAGAGGATAAACACAAGAAAGTATTATAGTGAAATGATTGTTTCACATGTGTATGGCACATGTGCATGACTATGAGGAAACAATAACAGTGTTTCCTTTATATCTTTGCCCAATTCTTAGACCTAGGCTTGAAGAAGTGTTTAATTTTTTTAATCAGTGTGAGAAATAAAAGTATTAACCCCTGTTATGGTTTGGATATAAGGTGTCCCCCCAAAGCTCCTTTTTTAATGAAGGAATATTCAGAGATCAAATTATTAGGTTATAGCTGGCTACAGTGGCACATGCCTGTAATCCCAGCACTTTGGGAGGCTGAGACAGGAGAATTGTGAGTTCAAAGCCAGCCTCAGCAACAGGCGAAGTGCTAAGCAACTCAGTGAGACCCTGTCTCTACATAAAACAAAAAATAGGGCTGAGGATGTGGCTCAGTGGTCGAGTACCCCTGAGTTCAATCCCCAGTACAAAAAAAAAACAACAAACAATTATTAGGTTATGAGAGCTGTAACCCAATCAGTTAGTGAATCAACTAGTGAATTGACTGACAGGGAGGTAACTGTATGCAGGTAAGGTATGGCTGGAGTTCGATCACTAGGGGTGTGCCCTAGAAGAGTGCATTTTCCCTGCAGCCCCTTTCCCCCTCTCTCAATACTTCCTGGCTGTCATGAACTGAGCAGCTTCCCTCTGTCATGCCCTTCCATCATGATATTCTGCCTCATCTCAGGCCCAGAGCAATGGAGTTGGCAAACCATGGACTGAATCTCTGAAACTGTGAGCCAAAATAAACTATTCCTTTTCCAAGTTGTTCTGGTCAGGTATTTTAATCATAGTAACCAAAAGCTGACTAAAGTAAAAATTGGTACCAAGATATGAGGGGTCCTTGTGACAAACCTGAAAATGTGGTTCAGATAATTTTGGAAATGGTTTGCAACTCGAGTTTGGAAAAATTTGGAGATGTAGGCTGTGCAAGCCTTAAAATGTTGTTAAAATATATTAATAGGCAATTCTTGTAGGAGCTCAGAAGAACAGAATGCCAAGAACAATGCAGCAAGTACAACTTGTGCTCATGAGGTTTCAGAGAGAACAAGAGTTCTATTGGGGATTTGTCCAGAGGCCATTTTCACAAAGAAGTTGTCTAAATTTTGCCCATGTTCTGAGACTTTCTGCAAGGCCAAATTTAAAGACGGACTAGTTAATCTGGGGGAGAAAATTTCAAGACAGCACTGCATTCAGACTGTGGCATGAATATTGCTGGCAGAATTTAGCCAGGTTTACTGTGGGAATCAGAACTACAAATTAAAAAGGAAGATTTTTAAAACTTGCAATTTGGACAGAGAAGTATAAAATTGGAACCAAGGAAAGTATGGTTGTGAAAGAGATTATGGCCACTAAAGAAATGTTAAGTACTTTGCATAGGGACAAAAGGAAATATGCCTTGAGGGCATCTCAGAAATCAGCAAGAACACACTCATAGCAGGTTCAAAGGTATAGAAGTGAGAACTCATTCAAAAGACCATGGAGGTACCTGTTTGCACAGGGGGCACTTTGAAGTTGTTTTACCATGCTCAGCTGCATAGGTAATCAGGCTACCACAGCTGTGTTCCCACGTGGCATAATTAATGCTCAATCTCCTGGTAGAACTTGGCATCATACATGGTGCTGGTTTTGTAGGAATGCAAGATGTTGAATTTAGGGGTGTGGGGAGGAATCCACTGATTTCAAAGAAAGGCCTGAAAGGCCAAGCAAAGTGTAGCAGGATCAGCATTCCTGCAAACAATCTCTGAAAGAGTGATGTGTGAAGCTGTGAACATGAATATAAAGCTGCAATGGAAACCCCTATGATAAAGAGGTCATATGCTGGAGCTGGGGTTGTGGCTCAGCGGTTGAGCGCTTGCCTCGCATGCGTGGGGCACTGGGTTCGATCCTCAGCACCACATAAAATAAATAAAGATATTGTGTTCATCTACAACTAAAACAAAATATTAAAAAAAAAAAAAAAAGAGGTCATATGCTACAGATGGCAGATGTGGAGATGCAGAAAATGTTTGCCCAGCAGGATAGGTCTTAATCCTATCCATTCTTTCTATACCCCTTCCTTTCCTTTTGGAATGGGAATGCATATTGGATTTAGGCAAGTGGCTTTTGATTTTTAAAGGTGCTCACAAGCAAGACTTGCCTTGAGTCTCCAAGGAGATTTTGGATTTTGACTTTTGGGCAATGCCAGACCTGTTAAGACTGGGGACTTTGGGGAATGGACTAAATGCATTTTACATTATGAAATGGATATAAGCTTTTGGGGGCCCAGGGAAGAATGTTATGATTTGAATATGAGTTGTCCCTCCAAAACTCCTATGTTAATACAGGAATATTCAAAGATGTAATTACTAGATTTTGAGAGTTACAGCCTAATCAGTTCATCATAGTTTGAATCAACTGACTGAGTGAAAACTATAGGTAGCTAGGGTATGGTTGGAAGAGGGTGTTCCAACATTTGGGGTGTTCCCTCAAAAGGTTCACATTTTCTGAATCCTTTTTCCCTTCTCTTCTTCCTGGACACCATATGCTGAGCCATTTTCCTCCAGTATGCCTCTCTGCCATGATATTTTGCCCCAGAGCAACAGAGTTTGCAGACTACTGGCTGATCCTCTGAAACCATGAGCTCAAAATAAACTTTTCTTCTTCCAAGTTTTTAAAGTCATGTATTTTGGTCACAGCAATGGTAAGGACTAACATTCAGGAGAATAATCTGAAAAAGTGAAAAAGTATAGTACCGTCAATCAAATAGTCATATATTCACTTCTTTACTTTGTATAGTTTTAAATTCCCACAACACTAATTTAACTTATGTATGTGTGTGTATACCTGGCAATATGCCAGACCATATCCTCACTATTGGAAACAGAATGTTTTCTCTGCTATGCAGATGCTAATTCCCAATAAATGGGGTGCTAAAGAATAGAGATACTTTGGATTAGACAGAGGGGAATGAAAGGAGGAGAGTGGGTATGGGGGTAGGAAGGATAGAATGAATCAGACATTATTGTGCTATGTTCATATATGATTACATGACTAGTATAACTCTATATCATGTACAACTAGAAGAATGAGAAGTTATATTCCATTTATGTATTATGTGTCAAATGCATTCTTTTGTCATGTATAACTAATTAGAAAAAAAAACCAAAAAGACTTGTTCAGCTTAAATAAGGATTATGATTTATGAAAACCTTAATAAGCTTTTCATTAAAACATAAAAGAATAATTGACAGTGTCTCTAGAATAGACTTTATCACTTGGTATAGAGCAAATATTTTGTGAATTAAAAAAGCAATAAAATTAAGTTATATCAGCCTTACTCAAGGACAAGACCCTTGTCTTGCTCAATTTTATATGAATTATAGAATTGCCATAATACCATACACAAAACTAACATTAAAGGCCACCTATTAAATAAAAAGTTATACTTTATTTCTTTAAAACTGTGTGAACATGAAATTGATACTATTTTAATTTGAGATGAAATTATTGCAAAAGTCTTGTCTATGAAAGCATAAATCAAATAAGTACACTGTGTTGTTTTTAGTGATACACAGTTATGAGCCATAACCATAACTAGGTTTCAGTCAAAGATGGATCTCATATATGATGGTGTTCCCATAACACTATATTGCTCATTGACATCATGGCCAGTTTAGTCTGTGTAAGTATATGCTGTGATGTGAGCCCAATCATGAAATAACAAAATGACATATCTCTCACATTATGTCTCTATCATTAAGTCATGCATGATCAAACTACATCAAATCATAAACTACATTATAAATAAACTATTCTAAAATCAACTCTTTTTTTTTGGTACTGGAGATTGAACTCAGGGGCACTCGGCCACTGAGCCACCTCCCCAGCCCTATTTTGTGTCTTATGTAGAGACAGGGTCTCACTGAGTTGCTTAGCGCCTCGCCATTGCTGAGGCTGGCTTTGAACTCGCGCTTCTCCTGTCTCAGCCTCCCAAAGTGCTGGGATTACAGACTTGCGCCACCGCGCTCGGCTTAAAATCAACTCTTAATTAAATGCATACATCAAACTTAAGGGAAAATATATAAGATTATATTTCTCTCTGAAAATGAAGTAAAGAGGATTAAAGAAAAAAAAAGATAAATAGAAAAATGGTTGGATTCCATATGAGAATTATCTATTTCTAAGATTCTATTTCTAATAGGAAAAAAATGTATTTATTTTTGATAAGTTATACTCTTGCAGATTTTATTTATTTGAGAAGGTCTTGATTTCCTCCTCATTTTTGAGGACAACTTTGCTGCTTATAGAATTTTTGCTTTGATAGCTTATCAGCATTTTGAATATGTCATTCTACCACCGTGTGGACCCCATTGTTTGTAATAAAAAATCAGCTGTTAATAGTATTGAAAATTTATTTAATATTATGATAAGCTTCCCTCTTGCTGCTCTTAAGGTTCTTTCTCTTTGGCTTTGAACAGTTTAACTGTGGTTTAGTGGTGTATCTGTTTGTATTTCTTCTACTTATGTTTGTTGAGCTTCCTAAATATGTATATTAATGTCTTATCAAATTTGGGAAATTTATGTACATTAATCCTTCAAATATTCATTCAGATCCTTTTTGGCCTCTCTTTTCTTCCAACTCCCATTATATCTGTGCTGTTCCTCCAAGTATCTCAATTTTTTACTTTTCTTCATTATTTTTCTTTCACTTTCTCCAATTGGATCTCAATGGTTTCATCTTTATGTTTACTGATTCTTCTGCCATTGTAATCTGCTTTTAAGCCCCTGTATTTTTCATTTCAGTTTTGATACTTTTCAACTCTAATTTCCTTTTTTAAAAAGTATTTTCTATCTCTTTACTGACATGTTGAATTAGAGGAGACATTAATATTATACTTTGTTCAGTTCTTAGAAACATTTTATTTTAGTTCTCTGAACATATTTTAATTGCTAATTAAAGCTGTTATCTAGTATATCAAATATTTGGAAATCCTCAATATAATCATATTGATGGAGCTTATCCTATGTATGTGTAACATTTTCTTATTTTTTTGCATGTCTCATGGTTTTGTACTGAAAACCAAACATATCAAATAATATAATGTGTCAATTCTGCAGATTATATTCTCTCCTTATTCCAGGGTTAATTTTTATTTGTTTATTTAATACCACTACTAAACTCATTCTGTAAACCCTGTATTCTTTACAATGTGCAGCTATCAAAGTTATTGTGTAATTTTATTAGCAGTTGCTAGTTGGACAGATATTGGAAACAAAAACAAACAAACAAAAAACCAAATACCTTAGACCAGTAAGTGTCCTCATCTTTGCCAGAGTATGTTTTTCAATTTTCTCATGATTGTTGCTCAGGAAAAGAGCTTGAAAGCTTTTACTACACAATTTTTATTAGTATCATTCACCTAGGATTATGTTGCTTATCTAATCACACTTGACACAAGCTACTCAAAAGATGTTAAAAATGTATATTTCTCATAATAATTGCATATACTGCAAACACCCATTGTCTTTGTAATAAATTTCTTTTATCTCACATTTAAATGACATTTAAAAAAATTCAATATGTAGATACCACACATTTTCCTCACAGTTTGAAAAATGTACATTCATTCAACTCTTCTAAATTCTTTTCTTTCTTCACTGTTAACATCAGATACAGCTATGTCAAAGGAAACAAAACATATAAAAAGTTACAACAATCTTAAAAAACATACATATTGTTTAAAAGACTGAAAAACAAAAACAGCACCATGCCAACAATCATAAGAAAAAGAAAAACAAAACACACAGTGATTGGAATGTTTGGAAAGAACTGAGACCTTATATAGAGCGTTTTTATAAACAGATCATTTACAAAATTGTATAATATCCCCACAAATTCCTAGTCACAAGTGCAACCATACTAGCATTATTTTAACTCTCACAGGTATACTCTGTCAAAGCTTTTTTGAGAAACTTCTGAATGGAAACATGAGAAAAACAGAAAAATAAATTCAAAGAGAATATCTCATATTTTCTCAGAATTCTAAAAAATTTAATTTCAACATGTCAGCCATGTTCTCAGAAAAAGCATTTAAAAACAGACTCAATAAAACATTTTTGACATATAAAAGTATGGAATACAAAAATAAATGTTTGGGTACTTATAGATCATTGTTAGGCAGCCATCTATTTCTACAGGTGTGATAATAAATGAAAAAAAGAAAGAATTCAGAACAGGGAATAGGAAAGAAGAAAAGACTACATGAAAGTTAAAAAAGGAAGATCCTTAAGGTAATATATACCATTAAGTTGACACTGACAATATCTGGATCACACATTTTTTTTCTTTAGTTGTACTTTTAAGTCCTTATACTTTTAACACTCTACTAGTATTAACTTTTTATATCACAACTCTAAATGCAACCATAACTTTGTTGTTACAATAGTAGGGATTAAACACAATACCCTGCACATATTAGGCAAGCCCTATATCACTGAACTAACATCCCCAGCACACATTTATAATTTTTAACAAGGGAAAAGAAATTCCAGATTAGTGAAATAAAAAGAACGCATACTGATTAAATGGTAACATATAATTATGAGTTAAAAGAATACTACTTGTTTTACTATCATGAAAACATTTTTAGTACTGATAAGTATATCTTAGGACTAATTATTATACCTGATTTGATTAGTAATTTGAAAAATAAAAGTAAAAAGTTTGGGCTATTGGTATTGATATTACAAAGTTAGTTGTATTCCCTTAATTAGATTAAAATTAATCTTCCACATCATGTAAAATAATTTCAGAATGCATAACTTTCCAAGTTGATTGCATATATATTATATTAAAACTTTTAAATCTTCAAATTGTTTAAATATTTTTCTTTAAATGGAGGATTGAAAAGGTTATTTGTCTTTGTGATAATAAGGTTTAGTAGACTGTAACTTTAGCTAGCAAATTAGAAAATATCAAAATATTTAGTTATTAGTTAATACAAAGTTCTCAATCTAAATTTTTTTAATATTCATGAAATAGATTTAATATGTTCAGCATAATATGATCATTTCATATCATAATATTTTTCTTATGTTTTCAATTTCTACCTGATAATATGGATACATATTTAATTAAGCAGAAAATAATGAAGTACTTTAATATAAGTATACTTTAATATAATCTATGCAGGAAGATTATTAGCATTAAAAATGTTATATGCACGTGCAAATATGTCATATTCATATTCACTATACTATATGATTTATATGCACCAAAAAAAGGAAGAAGAAAATTTCATTTTCCAATTAAAATTTTGCATTGTCCAAGTTTTACAGGGTAAATCTGTCAGATCTAACATACTCTGCCTGATCATGTTAAGAATTACAAAGAATTTACATACCAAGAAAAATATTTTGAGATTATAACTTCAAAAAAAGATTTATTCATTCAATTTCTTTTACTCAGAAAATAAATTTGTAATGTGCACCAATAAAATAAAAAGCATTGTTAATTATAATTATCTTCCAAAGAAACCGTCTTTTCTAAGCAGTTTTTGGTGAAGAAAAATTCAAAATTGGAAAACAACCTTTGAATGCTGACCAAGCTGATAATCTGAAAAATATTTTAATCTCAGTGGAATTTAAATAAATTTCCTATAAAAATTTCATTCCATAATTCTGTAAATGAAAAAAATAGTCCTAGCTTTGAATTAACACTGGTTATAGATATATTACATTTAATTTCCTGCACAATATAACTATTATAATGGCAAATCAGTAGAAAATTAAGTGCTTTTTTATATATAATTAATCATAAAAATTTATTTGTTGCTTCAATCTGAAAATATCCTATATGCTTAAAGAAACTTTGTTATCTTTTTATGGAGAAAAATACTAAGAGAGGAAAATAATACATTTAATATTCATTCATTTAAAACCTTTCTCTATTGGTCCCCTCTCCCTGTCACAATCCCCTTCTCTCTTAATGAAAACATCCAGTGAGTTTTCAGCCCCATGTGACTTTTAGCAATGATACGTATGAGCTTAGTTTCAGTTTGGGGGGAAATTTAATAAGATCTTACCCCATTTTTTGGAAAAGCAATCCATCCCAGGTCTCCCATAACAGTGCGTGAATCCAATAAATTCACTGAAAGAGAAGTAACAAAAAGATGAGTGAAACACATAATAATGTCTCACTATTTTGATATTGTTAGTACTGTGATAGATGCATACCCAAGATTACAGCACCACAATTCACAGTAGCCAAACTATGTAATCAGGCTAAGTGTCCATCAGTGCATGAATGGATAATGTGGTATGTATACACAATGGAGTTTTATTCAGCCATAAATAAAAATGAAATGATGTCATTTGCAGGAAAATGAATGGAATTAGAGAGATTATGTTAAGGAATAAGTCAAATTAGAAGCTAGAGAGGAAAAAAGAAAAGAATTCAAAGGGAGATAAGTAGAAGAAAGAGACCAAGAGGTGAAAGTTGGGGAGGTAGGGAGAGGGGAGGTGCTGGAGAGTGATATTGGCCAAAGTATATTTTTATATTGTGCGCATGTATGAATATGTAAAAAAAAAAATCCCATCATTATGTACACCTATAATGCGCCAATTTAAAAAATGTGAAACAGAATGGAAAAAAGTACATATTGTTTATGTAACTGAAATTAGATTAAACTTACACTGTGATGAACAAAGAGGTACAATTTGTAGAAAATGTTATTGGAATACAAGAGAACATATGATTTTCAATAAACAGAGAAAATTTACAACAAAAATATAAAAAGACACCATTACCCTAGATATTTTTGGCCAAATAAGGGTAAAGGAGAAAATCAAATAATAAGAAAAAAATGAAAGAAACACCCAGAAAACTATAGGACCATGTAGCTTAGTTAAAGGCGCAATGTTTGGGGATTAAGCCACTGCCATAAAATTGCAACTAAATACACTTTATTTTCTTCTGGAAAGTAGTTACGAAGCAATTAACAAATAATTTACATTATACAGCAATAAACTATTCCCAAGCTTGTAACATTGTTTGTGATATTAACCGAAATCTGTAATCCAAATTGCAAGTTTAATTAAGAAATAAATCTTCACACCCTTAAACAAGACAAGAAAACTCTAGCAGTTCTTGGGGTTGCTGCTATAGTTAAGAGTCATTGTATCCCTAAAGATATCTTCTACTTAGATGTGACTAGAGTCTAAAATATGCTTCATATAGAATTCTCAAATCTATTATATCTGGAAAGCCAAAAATATTTGGGAATTCCAGAGTGGCAATCTAATATGATTATTATAAAGGAAGCCATGGGTAAGAGTATATGCATACATGCACACAAACTCACATACACACATACATATACACATATACACATGGTCCTTGCATACTCTTCCTGGGAAATCATACTAGTTTAAAGGGAACTATCTAGTCAAATGCTTTAGACTTGGGTTACAGTTCATTGTCTAAGTTATTATATTTAACTCACATGGATGCACTTGGCCCACTGTACAACTGAATCACTTTGAATGAACATGGCATGTGAATCCAAAAGGAAACCAAAAGGTTATTCTTGGTCAGAAGTACTAAAGATTCATAAACCACATTCAAGAGCCAGGATCTTGAAATCATTGATTCTAAAAAACATTCTATCTTCAAATATAAGCCTGGGGTACAAAAGAAATAATATTTGGTAGGCTGGAAAATTTGTTTCACACTTTATAAAAGAATATGAAACAAAATTATTATGACAGAGAATATCATGATCAAAATTAAAATTGAGATCTTTCACATGCTGTAAAATTTATATGTAAACATTTAGCCTTTATTATCCATCATTTTATTTCACAGTAGCACAGATCAATGGGCAAAAGGTACATTTGTGAATATATATCTTATAAACTAAGTTATAAGTTCATAATAATACTAGTAACATTAAAATAAATCAGTTATTCAGAATTATAGAACACAAAATATGTGTGTGTGTGTGTGTGTGGTTATTGCTGCTCAATATATTTGTTTATTTCTGTCACTACTTTTGAGTTTTTCAACTACAATAATACATACTATATAATGTTTGTATAATCTTTGGTGTACTCACAACATATTACCTTCATGGAACAATAAAATCAATTGTGAAATTTCTAATTCCTTAAAGGAAAGATGATGCCCCAACTGAAAAAACACTTTTTATTACCACACACAAAAAACAAATCAACCAAAATTATTCTACTACTATTTAAAATCACAGATTCTGTGAGTCAGGTCACTTCATATAATTTTTCAGTGAGGTCCGTATTTTTTTTTCTTTTTGCTCTATTGTTGGCTTTTCAGCTTTCTGTGGGAATAGGCTACATTAAACATAAATGTCCTTGTCCTCATTTTAGTTTTTCTGGGACACTAGGACTGTGTCTAGACATGACTAAGTATCAGGGGAGTGCAGAACCTAAATTGTTATGTTTATTCATTTTAATGTTCATTTGATTCATTTTTGATATTGAGTAGCAGTGTATCAGTGCAGATTAGATAAAGTAGAGCAAATCAGCAAACTAAGGGTGTTACTGTGACAGTAGTCAAATCAAACTTAATCCTGTGGTGACAAATTAATGTGCACAGGAATTCTAGAAATTTGTAACTGGCCAGCTGGCTGAAACTACATTACTTGTAAGTCTCTTAATAATATGTGGATTTGAAATACTCACTATTACAAACAAAATTCCAAATGTCTTTTCAAAATTCTTTTATTGTCATCACTTGAATTAGCTTTAATCTACATGTTATTTTAATTTCTTTTTTGGCTCAACACATACAGGGAAGTAAATTGATATTAGAATATACTTAAAAATACAAGAAAATAACTACAATAGAATTATATGCAATCTTGTGATTTTATCAAAATACTTTCTTGAAATAAATACATTATAATTTTGTTTATATAGTGTAGAATAAATGCTTTAAATCTGGATCAGGTCCTCATATGTCTCAGAGAAAAATAACTAAAATTCATAGATAAATTTAAATATATATTCATAACTTGCTGTATATCACTTAAACATATTTAAGTAAATGTATTTATTTATCTATTTATTTACTTACCTATTTTACCTCTGGGCTATAAACAAGATTCTTAAGCTGTCTCAAATGACCTTCTCCCTTTCTAACTTGCTAACTCTTCACCTGTACTTCAAGATACATTTCAGGAATTACTTTTTCAGAAGCCATCACTGATCCTCCCTTTCCTACAATGAGCTAGGTCTTACTACTGAATAGTCTGAATTGTATCATCTCCTTAAAATAACTCCAGGTTTGACATATGCCCATGATCTTTCCTTGACCTCTAAGTGTTGAATGGCTATTTGCCTTATGAATGAATTATCTGGGCAGTGTGCAGCTCAAGAGGGTGTGGCTGATTCATCCTGTAGCTGTGTTTCTTGACATTGATAACATCTGGAGAAGACTATAACAACTCTGGAGATGGGGGTAGGGTAATCCCTACAATCATTTACGAGGAAGAAGCCAGTCATGAAGCTAAACATACTGCAATACACAAATTTACCAGGAAACAATTATCTAACCCAAGTTTTACCAATGTTAAAATTGAGAAGCCCTAGTATATACCTATTGATGCTACTAAAAAAAATCTATACTTTGACATTTCTTTTTTACAAATCTATATTTTCACATTTTTACAGTACAACACTAGCAGGATCTTCATTATCAGAAGGTACCATATTGGAAATACTCTTTAATACCCCAAATTTTTAAGGAAATAAAAGTAATAAACCAATTTTTATTTAATAAAAGAAAAGTAATAAAATAATCTTAGCTTTATTTAGGAAAACAAAAAGACAGTGTTTCAACCACATAATTATATATTATTTTTTCACAAAACTAATGAAATTATTACAGGTGTTCTTATTTATTCATCAACGTTTATGCTTCTCAATATTCAAGATGGTGTATGGGAAAAACAGTCCATCACTGATGTCATTAATGCTTCCATTTCCTGTAATAATTACATAATAAAATAGAAAATAAATATAAAATAAAAATGATAAAAATGCAGTTATGAAAAAAAGAAGAATTTATAGAGTATATTTAAATGTAAATTTTCAGGACTTTATTTCCAAATTTATTAAAAAAGGGGAATTGGCAGTAATAGAGTACCACCACTAAGTGTCTGCTGTGCTACAATTACAGTAATTAAATTGTTCTGAACAGTATATATGCTTGTTGTAAATTGCAATGAATACACAATGAGTATTGATCTTCATTGTACAACTTAATTAAAACTTGTCCAGGCAAAGCAGCTAATGAATATAATTAGAGGAAATGTTTGATACCACAGTTACTCTAGAAGACATTAATTAGATACCAGAAATTTTATGGAAAATGTTTTTATTCTATTATTTATATTTTAAAATGGAATAACATGATTAAACTGAGAGGCAGCCATCAAGGTCATTTTCCCTTAGCTATATCTATCTTATAATCATGATGAGGATGGGTGTATTGGTTGCTATTCTAATCAGTAATTAAGAAAATTCATTCTTCAGGAGAAATAACTCTACAAGGGTCAATGAGTATGTGCTCTATTGCAAATTTCTAAAGTTTATATATAGAGGTGAAAACCTCACATAGGAACTTTGTTAACAAGTAAAAGCCATTTAACTGTGGACCCAAACAAATAATAAATTGCAATAGAAACTAATTCTAACTAATCATAAGTATTTTTTAATTTTATTACTATATTAATTTCAATTCTTTCCTGGACAAGAAAAGCTTTTAAAGAATTTGCTTTTAGAAGAGGCAAAGAATCTTTGATGGGATTCAAGGAAAACAAGGAGCAGACAAATGAGCACAATGGACTCAACTTCACACATTCCAATGATAAGAAAAGAGAATAATTCCAGTTAATGATACAAATACACTCTTCATGATCATAACTCAAACATTCATAACTTGTTGCATAACACTTTGATCAAACTGCTTTTCTCTTAACCTCTTGCTAACATTAGTCAGGAAGAACAGGAAAGCATGTTGGATTCCCCAGGACAGAGACACATTAGAATGAATGTTTTCACACGTCTAGAGTCAGAAGACATATCAAGGATATCTGATGACATCATTGTCCATCAGTGTAGATGAGCTCTAAGCCTGGAGAGAATGTGTGATCTTTGAGGGGATGAAGGGGCAGTGGGGTACCAGAAGGCACATTCTTTTCCTTCCTTCCTTCCTTCCTTCCTTCCTTCCTTCCTTCCTTCCTTCCTTCCTTCCTCAGAAGGCACATTCTTTTCCTTCCTTCCTTCCTTCCTTCCTTCCTTCCTTCCTTCCTTCCTTCCTTCCTTCCTCCCTCCCTCCCTCCCTCCTTCCCTCCATCCCTTCTCCTCCCTCCTTCCCTCTCTCCCTCTCTCTTTCTTTCTTAGATCTTCATATTTAACAGTTATAATGGCCATTAGGTCTCCACCAGAAAATGAGAAAAAAAACAATCTGGATTAGTAGCAGATAGAATAGCACTCCTTTCACTACAGACATGGAATCAAAGTCCCATTGCATACAGTGGACTTTTGATGAAAGCTGGCTTCTTAATTTTGATTTTTTATTTAACAATAGCATAAAAGCTACTGGATTTAATTACAATATACATTTGACTAATCTGTGGGAACAAACCCCAGCTATATAGCTGTCTATCCTCTCTCTGTGATCCCATTTAGCACAGATGTGATTTGTTGTTCCTAATTTGACAACGGCTTCAGGGAACAAAGAACAGTTGACTAAATGAATGCTGAGAAAGAGGGCATGTGTTTTTCATTGGAAAACTAAGTTTATAAATTCGGCGAAAATTCTGCTACAGGTTTAAGGGTATTATGTAAAGTTCTGGCATATCTTGGCTTTAAGGTAGAAATCCATAGCCAATTGTATTTCCACGAACAATGAATGGGTGCATATTCATTTATTCACATTTTGTGCAACCCACGTGTATAGGCTTTTTTTAGAAAAAGGAAGAAAAAATATGAGGAAAGAACTCACTGTGTGCTTACCAACATCAGGTAATCTACTACGCAATTTGTATATGTTCTTTTATCTAATCATATCAGCAAATCTACAGTAGGTTCAGCAAGAACACTGACATATTACAGTCCTGTTTAGGGACCCAGGAGAGGAATCAAGGAGAAAGAAAGTACAAGCAATAATTGAGACCTTGTTCAGTTATTGAGCCCTGTTCATTATTTCCTGTAGCCTAGTTTCCCACTTAGGACTTGGACATAAACCAATTTATTATAGATTCCTCTCTCCCTGGACATAAAAAGGCCAGAAACTAAGTCCTAATTATGCATAAACTATGTATGTAAACTTTGGCTGCCAAACACTACTTGAGAAACCCTGCATAATCAAAAAGACTGGTTCCATTCTAAATTAACAGCAGCCTCGAAGTGGCCATTAACATTACCTGACAAACCTATATCTGAGTAATGTGTTCTCTTGCACATTAACCATAAAATAATCTATAAATATTTTAATTAAATATAAACTAAGCTTCATATTCCTTTTCAGGAAAGGTGCTCTCTGCTTTCTTTATAAACCAAATTATCAAATGAGCTCTCAACATCCCTATCCCCTCACATCTCTCTCATTCCTCATCTAACTCATTTCAATCTGCCTATACAATCCCCACAATTTTACCCAAACTTTTATTATCAAGTTTACGGGCAATAATCATGTAGTTGTAAGCTCCAGTTAACCTTATCTTTTGGAAGCATTTGACCATTGTCAATATGGAAAAACACACCCACTTTTCATCTCCAATACAACATATTTCTGTGATATTCTTCTGCCTCTCTTCCCTTTAGAAATTACTTTTCTTGCCAGGCACAGTGGTGTATGCCTGTAATCCCAGTGGCTTGGGAGGCTGAGGCAAGAGGATTATGAGTTCAAAGCCAGCCTCAGCAACTTAGAGAGGCCCTAAGCGACTTAGTAAGACCTTGTTTCTAAATAAAATATCAAAAGGGCTGGGTATGTGACTCAGTGGTTAAGCACTCCTGGGTTCAATCCCCAGTACTGGAAAAAAAAAAAAAAAAAAGAAGTTACTCTTCCTGTACCAACACTTCACACCTTGGTATTCATCAATATTTTTGTAGACTGCCTGCACTTCTTACACTATGACAAGTTCTTCATTAGGACTTGACAGAATAAAAAAGAAGCTTTTGAAAGAACAAAATTCTTAGTGTCAGTCCATACATATTTATTAAAGATGAATGGCTAGTCTACAGCAGTTCAATTCACAATAGCTAAACTGTGGGACAGACCTAGATGCCCTTCAACAGATAAATGGATAAAGAAACTGTGGTATATATACACAATGGAATATTACTCAGCCTTAAAGAAGAATGAAATTATGGCATTTGCAAGTAAGGATGGAGTTGGAGAATATCATGCTAAGTGAAATAAGCCAATCCCCAAAATAAAAGGCCAAATGTTTTCTCTGATATGTGGATGCTGATCCATAATAGGGGGTGGCTAATGAAGAATGGAAGAATGTTGGATTGGGCAGAGGGGGGGATGGACAGGGGAGAGGGTGAGGGGGTGGGAAGAATAGTGGAATGTGACAAACATTATTACCCTATATACATGTATGATTGCATGAATTGTGTTACTCTGCATCATATACAGCCAGAAAAATGAGAAATTATGCTCCATTTGTGTACAATGAGTAGAAATGAATTCTGCTGTCATGTATATAACTAATTAGAACAAATAAAAAATAACCTATGAATAAATCTCATGTTTTTTCTATTAAAAAAAATGGCTAGTCTATTTTTTGTTGGTCAGTTGGATGAATGGCTTTAAAGATGATATGAGGATATAACCCTAAGGAAGGACCTCTATGGAGGTACCCATGAACTCCCACATCTCAGTTATTATAATCTAAATGTTAATGACCCTCCCCAAATCCATACACCATTTCTCACTTCTAGAATTCCTATCAATTTATAAAATGTCCTACTGTTTATTACCAAATTTACAGCATGAAGTGATCCCAAATTCATCCTATCTCAAAAGTGTCTTTCCTATATAAGAAAAAATTCCTTCTCCTATTTCTTTCCCTGGTGAATGCAATGCCATAAACTAGTTGTGCAATCTAGAAATCAGTCACCCTTGTCTTCCATTACCTTTATCCCCATATTAAATCACTGACAAAATTCCACTGATTCTAGGTATATCCTACCTATAACTCTCTAAACTGCTCCTTCAGTTTCATTCTGCAGTATCATCAGTCCAGCCAACTTTTGCTGTTAATTTTCACTTTAAGAATCTCCTAAGTGGTTTATCAGTAGACAGGCATGATCTCTGACAACTTATTCAAAATCATGCATCCAGAAAGATCTTTCTAAGCCACCAATATAATCATTTCCCTACTTCAAACCTTATAACTATGTCTTTGTTTTAATGTAAGTCCTTCCAAGGCTGGTTCCTACTTTCTTCTCATTTCATTCATTCATTTTCCCTTCTACTTCCACCTCTGAGCAATGAACTTCTTTTAGTTCCAGTTATGTGGTTCCACTATTAATTCAGTCTTGTCCAATGAGCTGTGAAGGGGTTCTGGAATGGAAGAAAATTTTGGTAGTGAACATTATTAAGGAATAACTCCTGATTGCTTTGGAAGTTACTAAATATGGATGTACTTCCTGGAACTGATACAATCATCAAGAGAAAACAAGGAGAATCGGTGGGAAAGCAAAGCCTGCTGATGAAGGTTGGCAGAGTGAAGGGATAGGAAGTTATCTTGTGCCAAATTATATCACAGAACTGCTAATCCTTCTAAACTTGAAACTCCCTTTCCTAGGTCTTACTATCACGTGGGAAAAATCAATTTTGTTACTTAATCCAGTGGAGAACTGACTTGCTATTCTGAGCAAAGACAAACTTATGGAAATAACTTCTAAATTGGCGATAGTTTAAAGACAAACTCATCTAATTCGAGTCTGTTTTCTTCCATGATGTCTTGATAATTCCAAAATTCTACTCACAGAATTCCAATAAGATTCACAAATGAGGTATTTGAACTGATTATCTTCGAGTGATTTCTAAAAGAGGTGATTTCACTAACTCTTGATTATAATGTCACACTTAATTGTTTACTACTGAGAACACCCAGAGCCTTCAATTGTTTGTTTCAAAGTAGTTTTATCTCTGTTCATTTTTCTTTTTATTTTGTTCCAAAATATTTATACCATCATATAGAAGCTTTAGTTAACTGCTCTGTAAAAATTAAGCAATAGAGGGCTAGGTTTGTGGCTCAGTGGTACAGCCCTTGCCTTGCATGCGTGAGGCACTGGGTTTGATCCTCAGCACCACATAAAAATAAAGATATTATGTCCATCTACAACTAAAAAAATATTTTTAAAAAATTAAGCAGTAGAATGGTCATAACAAGAATCAAGCTAGGCATGGTGGTGCACACCCGTAATCCAGGCAGCTCAGGAGACTGATGGGAGAATTGTGAGTTCAAAGCCAGTCTCAGCAACCGCAGGGTACTAAGCAACTCAGTGAGACCCTGTCTCTAAATAAAATACAAAATAGGGCTGGGGATGTGGCTCAGTGATTGAGTGCCCCCAAGTTCAATGCTCAGTACTCCCATCCAAAAAAAACAATCATATCTATAATGAAAAAAAAAAAATCAACCAAGCCAGGAGCAGTGGTGCACACCTATAAGCCCATCAGCTCCAGAGGCTAAGGCAGGAAAATGACGAGTTCAAAGCTAGCCTCAGCAACTTAGCGAGGCCCTAAACAATTCAGCTACTCAGCAAGAACCTGTCTCTAAAATTTAGAAATAAAAAAAATGGCTGGGGATGTGGCTCAGTGGTTGAATTGGCCTTGTACAAAAAAAAAAATTAGAAAATAAAAAAATAAATAAATCAGAAATGTATAATGAAGGGAGAAATGGCAATAAGTAGTTCAGAGTTAACATCCACCTGTTAGCCTGTACAAAGTGTTTAGGGAAAGGTAGCAGAGAAATCCACTGAGCTAAACTTTGACTAATGAACAATCTGCTACACTTACAGGACACGTCACATGAAAAGAGCAATAGCATATGGGACTACCTTGTCAGGTGTAGTAACCTAACTTGTCAAATCTTATGAATTGTTTTCATTCTAAAGAGAAAAGTCAACATTAGATGACATAAGAGGATTAAAAAATCTTCACAGTACAGAAGACTGATTTCAAACTTGCTTAGTTCCACACCACCACATATACAGCCATTAGATGACACTATTCCTTTTGAAAATAAAATATTGTAATTCCTCAACACTTGAAATAAATGTGCTTATTAACAACTAACTTGGAATATAATTTATGGCACAGATAATACTCATTAGTCCTGTGACATTGGCTTTGCTAACTTGTGACTTTCAGAAATTATTTTATGTGGAAGCCCTCAATTCTCATATCTGTAACATCAGTGATTGAGACTAATAAAATTATATGTATCTGTGCTTTTATATTATGTCCCTTAATCCTAACAATGATCCCTTAGTATGTTATGCTTCTCATTTTACGGATAAGGAAATTGAAGTTGAGAAAAGTTAAATAGGCCAATGGCCCATGGTCCCAGAACTAATAAGCACTTAGCTGGAATCTAAATCCAAGTCCATCTGACTCCAAAGCTCTTTCTCTTGCTTCTATATCACACTTGCTTCTATATCACACTTTTATGTCTAGCTTGCTAAATACAAAGGTTCACTCCTTTGAAACTCGTAACTCTTCTCTCAATGAGTTTTATTAAATTAGTGAATTGTGGATAGTATGTTACAGAAGCCAACATCTACCATAATTCTCTAATCATATTATATATAAGATGTAAATCCTCAGATATATTTATCTAAGCAGAGCAGATATTAGCTTTTCCTAGGACAATTACAATTTATTATCACATATTCAATAGCAAATATAAGTTTCAGAGAGCAAAAAGGTATGTAAGAAATGATGAATTCTTTAATTGTTTGATTTTGCTATTCATTATGCTCTAGGGATATGGATTGAGGCAAAGTAGAGCATCTGTTTGTCCAAATATACTGTCTCCTTAAAAGTCAAGTATAAAAAAAAGCTATTAAAATATAATGGAAAATGTGTGAAAAATTGATTCTTTGTTTTGAATGAATCTATACCCTGGTTCCTAATTACCCCTAATGCTTGATTGAAATATATTGAACTCCAAAACAATTTCTGTAATCGTTAGCTTTCCAGCCTTGAGGGTAGAATAAATGATTATTGGATCTGAATATGAACTAAACAGAAAGAAGCTTCCACAAACTTATAGTCTTTATTTTAAAGTAATGGCATTTACCAAAGACAAGAAAACAATGGGATGATCCCATGTCCCTTTTTATAAAATTAGAAGTAACCCAAATTTTTTCTGAGTTATTATTTTCATTTTGGTCATTTTTTAATGTTAATCTTCAGGGCTAGTTAAAATTTAATTGT
Organism: Geosciurus inauris; assembly: GCA_004024805.1. NCBI lineage: Eukaryota > Metazoa > Chordata > Mammalia > Rodentia > Sciuridae > Geosciurus > Geosciurus inauris. The sequence goes on along the minus strand of PVHX01002392.1, from coordinate 124,019 downwards.
GATGTAAAGCCTACATAATGATTCTTTGTTATATAAAATAGAAAAATATAGTACAAAGAATCTTTGGATAATATTTTGTCATTGAAAATGTTCAAAATATAGAGCAATACAGAGAGAAGTACTAACAATGTGCAATAAATATTGAGTCAGATTATTTTAGGGGCTCTTATAAGCATTTTTCTAACAGGTCTAATCATTGATCCTCAAAAATGCTACCAGAATTCAAGATAGTGAGAAAAATTTTAATGAAAATATTATCAGTCTATTAAAAGGAAATGACTCATGCATTTTAACACAATATGAGAACAAGATAGGAGTAATCAATTTTGCTTACTGAGCCTCATGCTTATAATCTATTTTTTGATCAAAATATACCTCACTAATTGGCCATCTTTTCTTTAACAAAAGTTATAAGGGGGAAAAAAAAAACTAGAGGCAACAAAGTAAATAAAAATACTCTCATTTATCTCATGTGTGCCAGATACTGTTTTGTGCTTATGAAATATCCACATCCTTTCTCCTTCCTTGGTGCTAGAATCTCACTTGTGGTTAAAGTGGCAAAGCACAATGAATCATAATTGGCCTTTGCAAATGATAATAACCATGTTTCTATTATTTTATTCTCCATCCAATCTAGTGAATCTATACATAGTTCTGTTTAATAAGAAAGAAGCAAAAATCTGTTCACCAGTTTCTGGGAAATTTTTGTTGTACTAACTAAAGAAATAACCCACCTGACCTGGTTCTTCGCTCTTCTCTTTCCCTTCTTTTTTTGTTCTGGATTAGAGATGATCCTTAAAGATCTATCAGCTTTCTTGCAACCATAGGCAATGAGAATAGAGAAAGAACAAGAAAATTGCAAGGATTCCTGTCCTAACATCATTAAACTCCTGAACAAGGCACCAAACATCTACCCACAAATATCTTTTTCAAACATGTTTTTATAAATCTTTTTTAAGTCACTTTTGGGTAGTTGTTCTATTATATGTAACTTAATATAATCCTATATAATACAGACAATATATAAACAATGAAGGAACTTTTGTTCAAATGCTATGGAACATAACACCAACAGTGTTTTATTCATTCAACAAATATTTACTGAGTATCTATTTAAGTGTCAAGAATTTTTCTAAGCCGCTGGAAACCTCAGTGAATGAAACAGGATGTAGTTTTTTGGTTACTCAATCTTCCTTCCAAATGTTTGGCCCGGTAACTACTTGTTTGAATTTATATTAACTATGAAATAATCCATCAATATCCCTCCCCAAGTCAGACTGTCTTAGAGTGTAAGTATCTGAGGAACTATTAATCAAAGGACATACCTTAAGGATCAGTTTTGAAATCAATGGCTATATGATTGATTATATCTCAAATTACACTTAGAATATTTTTTAATTTGTACTTTGATACTTGCTTTTATAACCTCTTTTATAACCTCATCCTGTATTTCTCTATTATACATAGTGTAATCGGAGAATCATCCATATCACCTTTAGCCTTAGAATATTTTCATATTCTCTTTTTAGAAATTAATAATAGAAAACATTTATACAGCATTTTCTGATTATTAGCCATATATAAACTTTATTTTATACCCACAAATGTGCATGTTCACGCGCGCGCATGTCTCCCAAAGGTTCATATACTAATGTCCTAGTCCTCAGCATGACTCTATGGGAAGGTGTTGAAAATATTTAAGGTGGGGCCAAGTGGGAGTCCTAAAGTCATTAGGGGCATGACCTTGAAAGTAACACTGGGACTTCAACCCCTTTTACTTCCTCTCTTTCATTTCCCTGCCATGAAGTGACTGGCTTGCTCCACCAATATACAACTGCCATCATGCACTGCCTCACCACAGGCCTAAAGCAACAGGGCCAATTGATCATAGACTGAGGTCTCCAAAGCTGAGAGCCAAAATGTATCTCCTCTCTTTGTAAGCTGACTATTCAGGTATTTGTTAAAGTGATACAAAGCTAACTAACACAGAATCTCAGGTTTTTCTCCCCCAGTGTGTTTTTATCATCCACGTTTGAATCATCTGCAGTACTTTTTAAAATTGTAAATATACTGGCTCCTTTTAAAACCTCCAATCTCAGGATATTAGGTGGAACTTAAGAGATTGCATTTGAGAAAGTTTCTCCAATCACTCGCCCAAGTGATTTTTATACTCAATTAGAACTAGACAACATTAGAACTAGGATATATCCTAGTTCAATAGAGTGAGTCCACCTATCACACAGTTGAATTGTTTTGGTGATATCATATTGTAGCAGAAGCCTCTAAAAATTAACTTTGATCTTTTTATTGATATCATTGTAGACTGGCTCCAGTCCTGTACACATTTTCCATCTTTAGTACCTCTGATCTAATCAAGAGTTATTCAATAAAAAGAAACAATTATCTATGTATGTTCTAAAACTATATATTCTCAGGTTCTGAAATTATGGATTTCTGTAGAAATTTTTTAATAAATTTTTATTTAATGCATATAGGAGGGTCCTAATGTGATATATTTACCATCTCTGGGTTAGGAAATTGGTTCAAAGTAAACTATAGTGCATAATATCATTCACTCTTAGCTAGATGTTTAGAAAGATAGAAGTCAATATGATATCACACTGATCTGCCACATAGCACTAAGCTCACAATGGCCCCTGAAGTTCTAGAGAAGTCTCAGAATCACAAGCTAATAAACTGAAGGAAGCAGGAGGCACAGACACAGCCAGGAAAACCCAATAGTTCTCTCCTTACCTGCTTTAGGTATTGGGCTTCCATAGTTACTTCTTTTCTGCTACATGGGGAAAAATGTGTTTGGAAACCACTGATAACATTATATGCTAAGCTCTTCACAATATATAAGAGACCATCAGGTGAAAATCAATTTTGCATATTCCAAAAACTAAGAATTTTTTTCACAACATCATTTATTCAATATCTCAAACAAAACACTATTGTAGTCATCTTTGCTCAAATGCCAGAATCAGAAAAAAATGTCAGTTTTCTGATGAAGTAACAAGTATTTAACAGGAATGAAGACTATGTAACTCAAAGTTTACGCTAAAGTTATCTTTTCAATTGCATTAGCACTTATGATATTTTCTTAATATGAGTTTTCCTTACACATCTTATTTTTATGTTAATTGATTTTGTTTTGAAGCAGATGAGTTTTATAAAACATGATTCTTTCCTTGAAACATGATATGCATAAATAAAATACAAATCATAATGCTAAGCACATTTAGATGAATGCAATTTCTAGCAGAATGAGTATGGCCAAGTATATACCCGATTTCCAGCCTATCACATTATGTATCATGTGACACAGTAGAACTCACTGAACATTTTACAAATACAATTTCCCTCAATGTACTGGAAAAATAGTATCAATCTCAAAGAGTTGTGAGAACTAAAGATTATCTGATAAGTCTTCATAGCTGTTATCATTTTCACTTCTTCTATCTAAAGAAAGTTTCAGGTTGAAGAATTCTTAAAGCTGAGGAGTCCAAAATTAACCAACTAATGCTATTTATATATTTGCTATTACTATTTTACATCAAATGAATTTTTCCCCCCAGAGGGAAACTTAATTAAACACACTAATCAGAAACAAACTAAACTATACTTAAAAAAGAACTTTTTTTCCATATAAATCTGTGTTTTAATGCCATTCTGTTCACATGGTGGTTGGCACATATTTTCTGTTTTCTTTTTCCCCCTGCAATATTAAGAATTCCTACCACATTGTAAATTCAAAGTGCTTCATAAAGTATGTGACAGTGAAAAAATCCAGGAAATCTAGAACAAATAAAAGAGTACATCTATCCATTCCCAAGAAATTTAAACCATTAAGAAACAGATGTTTTATATATTTTTTTCCTGTAGGTAAAATTAAGTCATGCTTGAAGTAGAAAAAATGTTTTTTATGTGGGCCGATAAAGGTGCAAGTTAAGTAAATTCTGTGAGAGCTTATCTTAAGAAAGTAGAGGGGAAAATCAGTAGTTGATTAAATTTTAAAAAGATAATAGTCACAAGATATCACTAATTATTTTCTGGGGACATGCTAATCCCAGTAAAACTTTATTCCCAGTGATAGTTTGGGTAAATCTAAAAGATTTTGGTAAATCTAAAATATAGTATTCTACTGACATATTTCTTGGTATTAACTTTCCCTAGTTGTAAATCATACAATTCTGATGTGGCAACTTCTCAATTTAGGAGAGAATTTATAAAACCAGAAATTTGAACTCTATTAGTATGGATTTAGGAAAAAAGTGAAATTGGGTCCACCAGCAATATAGTAATAAGGTAAGATGGTACCATAAAAAGTAGGTACTTTAAAGTCACTTGAAGAATTTACTTAATACCATTCACTCATTAAGCATAAATTTATCAAGTATAACTACTTCACTGATGTTCCACATGGAGAATTAAATTTTGGATCTGGCTTTTAGTGAGTTTAAAGACAGGCAATGCTTTCTTAAAATTGATTCATTTGATAAATGAAAAAGAGTATTATACTGGCAGTTTCATTGGAATTAACTTTCCTTGGTTGGTTAATTATACAAAAAGCAGTGAATTCTTGGTTCAAATGAGAACTGTTTGTCTGGTTAACATTTAATTTTTACAGAGTTTTCTATACAAATCAATGATGAGAAATGTAAAGATAAATAAAAATATAATTCCATCTCAGTGTAGTAAGCTAGATCTGGAATAAAAACAGACACACAAACTTGGGGAAATCAGCTTACATAGACCTAGCCAGAAAGATCAAGCCATCCAGGTAAGGGAAAAGAGTGAATATTCCTATGTGAACTCAGAGAATCTGTCCCCACTGAAAGCAGTTCCCCACCACAGGAGCCTTCCTGCAGAGAGTACAACCACAGGAGAGGTGAGCCAGAAGCAAATCACTGAGAACTTTGTACTCAGGCTCAAGGATTTTGGATTTTATCCCAAGGGGCACTAGAGGACCACTGAAGGGTTTTACCCAGGGAGTAAATAAGAGCTGCTCCAGCTATTGAACTGACGTCAAGTGCTTTTCTTCTGGCATTTCCATTTACAATAAATATTAGATAGTACTCACTGACTAATGCAGAAAATTAGATCTTGCTAAGTGTCAGAGTGCCAATCTACACCATTTTTTTAGCATATGTAATACTTAACATTTATACATCGTTAGCTATATTCCAGAACTTTTACAAAGCATTCACTTAATCTTTACAATCCTAAACTATATTTTAATAATAATCCCATTTTACAGACAAGAAAACAGAGACTGAAAGGTTTTAGAAAACCAGTTGATCTAATAGTTGATCTAGAGATCACCCAAGTTTCACCTCCACAAGTGTGCTACTAATTCTGCAGTAATAAGATTTTGGTTTTCATATAATTTCTGACTTTTTAATAACTCAAACTTTCTTGTTTCAGTTCCTTCATTTAGAACAATGAATTGTTCTAATCTATCCTATAGACATTTTTATGAGATTCAAATGGAATTATGTCCTTTCATCATATAAATTATGTAAAAGTGATAAAATGTTTACCATAACCATGTATATAACGATAAAACACTCAGAGTTTGGCTGGAAGTAAAAAGATGAATACATTTTCTGTAGTGCCCTCTCTGGTTATGAGAAGTAGAAGTAGTAGTGACTAAAAAAATACATATATTTTGTCAAACATATATTTTGTTAGACTAAAAGCATACTTTCAGAATTCCCCTCTCTTCTTAGGAGAGCAAGGAGTAGTGATCAGCAATAGATAGCACTGTTTGGAGGGGAGAGTTTCTTAAATGGGATTTTCTATATTGAAATCTAGATCTAGAAACTAGTCTAGGTTAGGAATTGGGTATTGAATTGTTTATATACTAAAATAACAGATGATAAATGAAGTAGTGAAGAATACATGCCTTGAAATGGAACGAAGGAAATGTATAGGAAGAGATATGGTCTTGTGCTAATGGAAGTCTAGACAACCAAAAGGGGATATGCTAGCATGGGCTAAATCAGTGTCCAAGAGTAAGATGAACAGCAATTCATCCAAGTGTTTAACGGAGTTATGAGTGAGCATAAGAAGAAATGCCTCCAGAACACCACATGAATTTTTGAACATACTTTTACTGTACTTCTCACTCTCTGTGGAATAAACCTTTATTTCACAGGATAAAGGTCAGAGTGACTATGGAAATCTGGAGGACAACAATCTCCTCTTGAAGAAGAGTTGGTGAAAGCATTACTGTAGTCAGACTGCCTGGGTTTGAATGTAGCCTTCACAACTTTTCAACTGGGCAAATTATTTAACTATTCCCTGCCTTTCCTTCCTCATGTATAAAACACAAGGGTGATGATGATGATGATGATGATGATAGTAATAATGCTTGTTTCCTAGGATCCTTTACAGGAAGATAATACATATGTAAAACAGTTAGAGCAATGTTTGGCACACAGTAAGTCAGTAATGAATATTAGCTATGACCGTTGCATAGAGTATTTGCCTTCATGAGCACACAAACCTAAACATTTTACAAGCAAATCTAAACACAATATATTTCTAACTTCCTTATACCTGTTTATGTCCACCCATGTGAAAAGGTAAGCCCTCAGAATTAAATTGAAACATTTCTGAAAATATAAAAACCCAATTATGTTTTTAAGTAATATGCAAACTCAGCGTATCACTGAACAGATTAGTAAATTGTATATTTCAAATCAAAAACAGGGGTGTCAAGTTACAGTGTCAGAGATCTGTTTAAGGAAACTTCTAAAAATTTCATGCTCCCAACTTTTCAATTTTTAGCATTATCTGTCAGGTTACTTTAATGACTTTCTCTGTACATATGGAGTCTTATTATATATGCATGTGTATAGGTATATATCCTATATGTTTTATATATATTGTTATACATAAATTATGTCATAAATATGATATATACATACACAAATAACATGTTATACACATATAATACACATATGTATGTTATATATGATAGATATATAATATTTACACATATACATACATGATACATATGTATTTTTAAGGTAAAACTAATAACATACTATGCTAAGACTAACTATCCTAAATACTTGATTATATCTCTTGACATGTTCTACGACTAATCAAAAACATGTACCTCCATCTTCCTGGGGAAAAATGAGGTTAAATGTTACATTTATAATCTATGATCCTCATACTCATGATTTCTCCTTTGTTTCCCAAACTCCAATATTCAACATTAAATAATGAGGAAAACCAATAGAAAATAGGACAAGATTATGTGGTTGGTTTTTATCTGGTCCTGTTCTGGGCAGTTCTCTTTATGAGATTGTTTTCCCAGCCCATATTCCTATTAAATATCCAATTCAAGAAGATGATGACCTGTGACTACAAAACCATGGCTCAAATACCCCATACATAGATAGGAATGAAGAAAAAACAGGGGGCTCACATTTTTTGTGTGTGTAACATGCAGTTCTAGGAATTTTACAGGTAATCTATGTAAAATTATTATTTTATTTTTCATAGCAACTTCAGAAGTGTACCTTAACATCTTCATTTGAACTATGTGTGATCTGAGGTGGCTAGGTCAAGACCATACACCTGACATGGCAGAGCTGATTTCCTGGTCTTTACATCTCTTAATTCTCAGGTACTTCCACAAAAGGCAAACTTACTCTGAGGTTAATTAAAATTAAGCTACAGGAATCTCAATGACATGGACCACTTCCATGCCACTGAGGCATTAGCAAAGTGTTCATGGACCTGTATTTCTGTTGTATTTGCAAAAGTAAGATATTCTCTTTTTTTTAAGGAAATTACCTCAAATAATATAAGTTTTCATCTTTATCTTTACCCACCCAGCAAGCAAAGAATTAACATACTTGGGCTATTAACAGCATTTAATCAGTTTTACTTTTAGGCTTCCTCTGACCCTGTACAACTTATATTTGTGTAGAGCTCTACCAATTAGAGAAATATTTTATTCCTTTTGTTCTCCACAACAGTTAAGGATAGTGTCATAATTAGCATATTATAGATAAATGAGTTGGATTAAAAAAATAGATGCAGAATTTAAAGTTGGTAAGTAATGAAGACTAGCATTTAAAAAAATGTTTATTTTAGAATTCCAAAGCCTAAGTTTTATTTGTTCTTCTGATTTTTCTGATTCCATAGCACCTAATTTTTTTCCTTCTGTGTTTCAGAGGCTTAACTCAAAACCAGTGCTTCCAAATCTGCATATTCAAGGTGGTTCTTTAGTTTTATTACTGTTGTCCCTACCTACCTTAAAGAGAAATCAAATATGGTGGTTAGGTACTAGACATGGTTAAAATCTTTTGGAAACAGCAGTTTTCAAGTATTCCCTACCCCAAGAAGGCTGCCTGTAGACTTTTCTAGGAGACTCATTATGCATTGCTACATTGCTTAGAGTGAAACCCTTGAGTGAAATAAGAGCTCACAGTCATCTTCCTCAGGACCAGGCAGTTTGCTTCACCTTTCCAGCTAATATAGGAGGGGAGGGCTTTCTGTGAAAGCTAAACTTGGCTCATGGAGCAGCTCCTGCTGGGGACTGCTGGACTCTTCTGGTGGCAGCCAGATCTACCTGCTGAGTTTGTCTTTCCATAGAAAAGACATTAACAAGCATCCTGGAACAGGAAGGTTTAGCCAGTCCAAAGTAAATTGGTGAATCTTTTAAGAGAGGCAAAGCTGACAAAGACATCTTAAACTCTTGTATTTCTGACTAAGCAAAAAAAAAAAAAAAAAATGTATGACTGAGTTGGATACTGTCTATTCTTTGCCTCTAGAGACAGGGTCCCCAATTTACTTAAAAGAAAAGAATATCTATTATCTTCTTTTTATATATTATCAATGCCTGTTTGAAATCGTGGTTTCCTGGGGGATGTTGGAACATATCAAGCATGGGCTCTTTACCCTCTTAAGCTGCCTTTGTGGGGGAAGGAAAGAATGAAAGAGATGTGACACATGGAAATAAGAGTGTGAAATTATAAGAGAAAAAAAGATACTATTCATCTTTGAGTAAAAGAACAGACTGTATTTTCCCTAAACCTTCCAATACTTAGCCTGAAACATGTTTCTAAGTAAGAACATTTTCTCACAAAGCATATGCAAAATATTTCAACCCTCAGGTTTTGGCTCTAGGGTTCTTTTCCTTCTTCTTCTTTTTTTTAAAAATCAGACTTATTTACTTAGAGCTGTGGGTCCAGATTATTTAGAACTGGAGACAAACTTGATGGATGGAGAAGATGACCTGGGCAATAGTCCAGCAACTGAAACATAATTAGAATTATTACAGACACTTTAATCTCAATTATTTAATTCATGGGGTGTCTAATGCCACAATTGTTTGGCATGTCTCAACAAAACAGATCTTACAAAAAAAAAATAGAAGAAATGTCTGTTTGGTTCTTTAATCATTTATTGGAAGCTAGAGCAAAGTAAGAGAAAAAAGGGAGGGAGGCAGATCCATAGAAGGAAGGCAGAACAGTAAAGGAAGGAGATTGAGGAGGAGGGATAAGAGAGAAATAGGGAACAAATTTGACAAAATTATGCTATATATTTATATGAATATCTTTACATATAACTATAAAGCATCAATTTTAAAAAACAGAGGAGTAAACACTAAATATTTGAAACAATTTGAACTAAAGAAATTTTCTTATTTGTTTGGTGTTCTGTTCTGTTTTTAATTGGTATGTGGTTTGTATCTTCAGAGTCATAGTGGAATTAATATAAAATTAGAGTGTGTGTGTGTGTGTGTGTGTGTGTGTGTGTGTGTAGGCATAGCATTCTCTTTTCATAAGATAAAAAAATAAAAGCCAAACATTTGATTTGTATTTAATTTGGGATGATACTACATTGACATCCCTCCCACTCCTTTCTCCAGCCTTACCATAACCCTTCCACACTCCCCAAACACATCCATAGGCACATACCCATACTCTAGACAAGCTATCAAACTATGCTTAAGAAGTGCATAATAGTTAAAGCTATGGACACTGAGTTACTGGGAGATACAAAGGAAAGGAGGTATGACCTGTACACTATTTTCATTCAAAAAATTTCTATATGCTTTCTCATTATTTAAGGAATTATTTAAATAATATCAATAAAGTAACTCTTAGAGTGGTAAGAAACTAAAGGATGTGGACTTTATATAAGAAAAGAAGAGCTACAGAAAAGGTTAATTATAAATAGAACTTAGCAGATTTTTTTTAAATGTAATACAATAAATTGTACTCCAAAGGCCAAATTCAAACAATTTTTAGAGGATTTTTGCATATTTTTTACACAGCTTATATTATTCTTTATGGTTTCTTTAAGTTGCTAAAGATAAAAAATCATTTCAAAAAGTTAAACTAACATTAAATGGCACTTAAGAAAAACCATCAAACTAAACCAAAGTTTTTTAAATCTGCAAATCTCCAACCTATTAAAGTACTGTTTCATTTATGACTTTTTACTCCTAGGATTCTCATTAGAGATATTAGATAAAAATTTTAAGATTTTATGGGGGAAAAAAAGTAAGACTATAATTCACTAAACATTTTACCAGAAAATATGAAAATTGTATGTCTCTTATAGCATTTGCTATTAATTTAAAATTTTACACTAAAAAATTACATCAGGTAAGGATTTTTTAAGATTACGGTAAAAGAAGTTAAATGTAAATTCAAAAGTCTTTATTTCTCACAAAATTCATCAGTCAGAATTATGTTTTAAACCATTCATTTAAACAATTTCTGTTATTAAAATATGAATGTTAAATTGGAGCCATATCTTTTGTTTTATGTGATAATAATAACTGAGATGAATAAATTCTTTATATGCGAAATCTCTGACAACAAAAGAAAGATGCAAATTCTAATCAAATGTTAATATTCAAGAATACCTGTACCATTTGTAGCTTGATTTGCACCATAGCTACTTCACAGTATTATTTATGGCATCAGTAAATGCTACTGTATTTTTTGAGAAAAAAATTATTCACTAAAATGATACTTTGGCCGGGCGCCGTGGTGCACGCCTGTAATCCCAGCACTTTGGGAGGCTGAGACAGGAGAATCATGAGTTCAAAGCCAGCCTTAGCAAGGATAAGGCACTAAGCAACTCAGTGAGACCCTATCTTTAGCAAAATAAACACACACACACAAAAGATAATTTGTTTATGTTATGAATTATCTAAAGTGAGCTCTTTTTCAAAATTTATATTTTAAAATGCTTACACTACAATAACTCTCTCTCTCCCCCTCCCTCTTTTTTTTTTGGTGGAGGGAATCTGTACTGGGGGTACTAAGGGTTGAATCCAGTACCTCACACATACTAGGCAAATACACTGTCACTTAGCTACACTCCTAGCCCTGTAATTCATTTTTGCCTTATTCAAAAAATTTAAATGTAGTTTATTAACTGAGTAAATGAATGTCTGGAAAATCAAAAACTAAAAAGAGAAAAGTAAATGCAAAGTAAAGGAAGATTCTCCTAAGTATTCATACGTGTGTTGTTTTGGAAATTTAAAATTAAAAAAAAAAAAAACCTTTAAAATAGATAAATTGGGAAAATCTCTGTTTTGAAATAAACATTCTCAATGAAAACAATAATTCAGAAAAGATGTTCACAGCAAATACCTGTCAAACATTCCAGTTTTCTAAAAGCACTAAAGATATATAGTGCTTTAAAGAATGTTTCTTATAGCACTAAAGCTATACAGCACTTTAAAAATTATGAATACATCAGAATATCTCCCATTATTTATTAATTTTCTGTTTAATGCATCTCAGTGCATAAACACATTTGTTGGTTATGTTAAACTTATTTTATCTTTTTTGAAAAAATATGAACCACTTCAATCTATATTGACAAAGCCTTTAGAATTCATCTTCCTTTTTTAAATCTACCTTTATATATAATCATAATTGGTATAAATGTGTACCATATTTAATTACATTAGACTGAGATAGAACATATGATAAATTCTTTAATATAAATTAACTGTAATTAACTATGTATATGTATAAAACAGACTAGAATAACTCCTCTCAAGAAATTATACCTATCCTATTGATTATGTAAATTTGATAAATTTTGAAAGAAATAACTAAATATTATATACATACTGGACTATAACAGTAGGAGCCATTCCACCTCTACTGAGATAGATCAGTCAAAATCATTTTGAGTTTCAAAGGTAACAATTTACATTTTTAACTCTCGTACTACTTTTATAACCGTAATTCACACTTTCTGAAAAGGAAAAGTAAAGGTAAAAAGACTGCAATCAAATTTTAACAATTAATAAGTAAAGTTTGGTAGTCATACTCTGATGTTCAGTTTGATATTCAGTTAATTCTGATAGTTCATGAAAATCATTGTAAAACTATTTTAGGATTCTCAAATGCTGTAACAGTTTCCAAATAATTAAGTATCTTCACTAACTTAAATTCAAGTTATTCACTATTAAAGTGTAATAATACCTGCTAATTTAAACTGAAAAGATAATGTATAAAAAGTTATAAATACTTTTTAAAGTAGTTATTTCTTCAAAAATAAACAGCATATTTTTCTTCTTAAAAAGAATATTAAATTTGACTCATAAAAGGGAAAATAGCTATCCTTAGCTAATACATTGTATTTTTACAGTCAAAGGTAAAGTTTAATGAAAGAAATTATTTAGCTATTCAAACTTCAAATACATAAAATGCACTCCTAACAAAGGAGATTCAAGTCGTGATGTCAAATAGCAAAAGTGTATTGGAAATAACAAAAGCACATTCATTTTCTCAACAGTGGGTAATACTGAATAAAATATTTAATTAAACAATTTGGGAATGTTTACATATAATTAGCTACATGGTTTATTTTGATATTTGTTGTAAAGATACCGCATGCTGTAAATGGTTACATTTGTAGAGTGTAGTAATAATGCAACAATGGTAAATAGTGCTTTCTAACTATAAGAAAGTGAACTCTTTTCCCATACCAACTATAGCCTATGTTAATTAGAATAAAGAATTAACAGTTTTACAGGTGATAAAACTACAAAAAAAAATTCTAATCAAGAAGAAATCTCCATTGTAAATTTAGGAATTGTGCACCTTCTTCTCTTTTACATGAAGAAATGAAATCCTCTTACCTATCACCCTGGCCTCCAAGAAAGAGCTTAAAATGTCAAGACCAAGCCTCCTCCTCTCCTCCTTTTCATGGTTTATTAAGTGAAAAGCCCAAACTTTTCATGGTCCCTTCTGGTTCCAACAATCTATGATTCAAATAGGGGTAATGACTCTCTTTTCTTGTTCAGTAGTGTCCTGGTGAGGGAGTGATTTTACTGTCCTTTTTCTGTGGGGTCCTGCTGGTTTATCTAAAAGGAAATGAATTACAACAGAAAGACAAGGCCACAAAATAAAGCCATTTAGTTTTACAAATCTATTATGTCCTCCAATCTGTTTTATGGGCCTGGTCCTATTATAAACCAAGAAAGAGTCTAAAACAAACTTCTCCTCCTGTCTCTTTGCAGTGAAAATATTTACAATTTTCTATCTCTCAAACAGGTTGACCTCTCCCCTCCTTATGTGTTTCTCTTCCCAGAACACCTCCATCCCACTTCCTCAAACATACAAAACATGTGGAGAAAAGAAACTGGACTTTTCAAATACAAACTGCTGACAACTGTCAGAAGCACTTTACTGGGACATTACTGACTGTAGCTTCAATGAATTAAGCTTGATTCACTGCGGGTGAATCATTTTCAATGCAGAGCTGTTCAGCAGTAATTGGCCAAGAATCCCTGCTGAGAAAAGCACTTGTCAAATAATGCTTGTTTACAAATATATCTCCAGACAGCAAAAAATGGCAGTTACTGAATAAGTTCAGAGCCACCTCCAAAAATTCATAACTATGAACTTCCTCCTTTACTTATTAAATTTGTTAAATTTTTCTATTGTTGATACACTTGTTTATAGTGTCCTTTTAGATCAATCTGAGGCAAGTCTTGGTAAATATGTCTCAACTATTTTATGATTTTATGAAATATTTTATGATTTATATTGTACTACAGATTGAAGGTTTCTTCCACTTGCAGTTTATACCTATACAAAAAGACAACTAAAAATAGAATTACCTTGTAAAATGCTTAGAATTTGGGCTAAAAACAGGTTTTCCTCCTATTTTCTGCTAATAAACACATTCTAAATAAATAAATTTAATATCAATCCAAGATTCTAGATACAAGTTTGGCTTCTTATGTCCAAGCCTGCTTATTTATGTCTATCAAAGTTAAATTCTAATAATGACAGAAATTCCAATTGTGAATGTAAATTTACATTTCTTTCCACCTTGAAACATGTTTTTTTCACATAATGAAATCTTTAAAAATATACTCATATACACATATATATATATATATACACACACACATTCATATATAATATACTCATACACAACAGTTTTTGAAATCACTAAACATCTCGATTAGGTTATAAAAGCAAATTATGTGAAAGCAAGTGATTAATGAATTTAGGATGTACATCAATTCTTTCTGTCCTTGGCCTTTCAAAGTTCATCCTAAAACAAAAACAAACTGAAAACCTCTAATCTGACTCACTAATTAAATAAAACAAGCAGTCTGCTGCTACAAATATTTTAATACATCTTACTGCTGTATTCATAATAACACTAACATGGAGAACCAAAAGAGAAGACTGGATTTCACAGAAGCAAAATAAAGGTCTGGGATGGTATTGAAGGAATGATGAAAAACTGGCAAAGATGGGATAAATTAGATGAAGCCATAGACAGCAATAAAATTTTATTTCTAAAGATGTATAACGTATACTTATATGTATGTCACAAAATGTGTCCCAAAGAGCAGGCACACTTTTATTCTTGTTGTCCTCAGAGCACTGGATGATAAAGTATCGCTTAGTTTTGGATAGCCTCTCTCCAACCCTATATCACTGTAGTTCAAGTTTGCTGTGTGTTCTACTAGTTGGGTAGGAGTGTACAACCTGTGGGCATAAAATCTAACGTGAGTTAGTCTCCATTCCACAAGATTATACCACTTAAGGAAACTGGTGCTACTTCTTGCTTCCTTCCATTTCCTTCTGCCTGTTTTTCCTCTCCCCATAATCTTGGTCCTTAATCCCACTCAGCCCCTCTTTCTGAGAATTCACTTTTCTGTTCTCTAACAGTGACTACCTATACGCCACCTCAATTCCCTCCCCCAACACACATGCATAAAAGACTTAAAATTAAAATGGAAAAACGAAAGAATGAATCTCTTTTAGGTCTAACCACGATGTTCCTTTTCGTGGAATAAGACAATTAAGAGGATCCTTAACCCTGTTGGAATCCTTGGTACTTTTAGCCAAATAAATCTAGTATAAGATATTAATAAAAGGTCTACAAGACTTCAGAAAACAATTTTTCAACTTTATCGGGAAGAGAAAATGGTTATTGCTTGACTTAATCATGGGAGATTACATATGTATGTATCGATATCTATCGATTGATATACATACTACCGTGATCATATTTAAAAAAACATCAGCGTAGGGTTAAGAAGACAAAGTTCATGGGGAGGGAGGTGGGGGTCTCGATCTGCCAGGCTCTTGCTCTGTTCCTTGGAAGCTGGCTGCGCTGGGATACCAGCTCAGCGCGTTCTCCTACAGCCAAGATTGAACCCGTGCAAGTCACGAGGACACACACGACTCCCGGCTGCTGCTTCATCTTTCCAGTCCAGCTTCTGCCCCAGGAGTGTAAGGAATTTCTTTAAGGTTCTGTGCGTCATGCTTTACATCCACAGCTCCAAACCGAAACCCCAGCGTTCCAAAGAAGGGACAGGGTGTTTTATTTTATTTTATTTTAAATTTACGTGATGAACCATCCTGGTAATCCTGATCAGGATCTGAGACGCTCAGTGCTCTAGACACTCTCACACCCCCCATCGTGCGGAATGCGCCCTTGAGTTGAGACCCTTGAGCGCACTGTTGGTGTGAAAGAGGAGCTAGCCCGGCTGGAAGCGACCAGGGGGCGGAGAGCTGAGGGTGAAGAGACTAGCACTGGGTGGACTGAGCACAGCTCCAGGAGCAACCAGAGCGACACAGGTGTTGCTTCCCCGCCTGGCCTCTCTCTGAAGAAGGCGGGGACAATCTTCTGGTCCGCAGCGCAGAAATGGGAATAGGTGAGGAGACCTGTGCACTCCAGGACCCCGTACATGCTGAAACAAGTCTTTTTCCCTCAAGAGAGAAGCCACGGTGGGTTCCAGAAGCAACTTCCTAGCAGCTACACTCCTCTTCCCTTCTGCTATGGCATCCCACCTTCCCGCCTTCTTCTACCTTCGCTTAAGTGTGACAGTGAGACCAACCCCCAGAGAAGGGTGCCCCAATGTAGAGGTGCCTTTTCTCATTTGCCATCCCCCTCAAGAAATAAAAGCTCTTGCCACTCACCCCAGAATAGCATCTGGCGATGCCCCAAATAAGCTCCCAGCAGGCACTTTTGCCCAAATTAAAAGCAAAAGCCACCCCCACAACGTTTCCCATCACCAACATCTAATAAGGGTTTCTAAAAGCTCCACCTGTCCTGAGATCCTTGTCACTGCTTTTCTCACTAAACGCTAAATGTCACTTCTCCAGGCGCTCTGAGATCTAGCCGCACCCAACCTCCCAGCGCGGGTCTCAGACCCCTCTTTCCTCCTGGCTTTCAACTTCCCAGCCCCCAATCAGCCTCGGTCCATAGTCAGGTTCTTCCCCCGCACTCCGCAGCTAATGTCAAACAATGCAACCAAAGACAGCGGAGAGGGAACGAAAAAGCCAACAAAACCGGACAACAAATACAAATTCGACAAGAGGAGAAGGATTTAGTCCGCAGCATCAGTTTCTAGAGCGCCGTGACCCGCTCCCCAGGCCCCGCCTCACCCCTCCACCCCAGGTAGCTGTGGTCCCCACCCCCATTTCCCTACCTTCGTTGCTGGGGCTGGCCAGGAGGGTCCGAAGCGCGGCGCAAAGGAGAAGGCACGTCCAGAGTGGGGCCCTGCGAGGTGCGGAGTAGCAGCCGGCCAGAGATGCAGTGGTGCGGAGGGTGTCAACGCCGCAGCCGCCCGGGGGCCTTCGGCGTCCCGCACCCCGGGGCCGGGAGCCCCGCATCTTCTCCTACGCTCTTCTGCTGCTGTTGTCCCGCCCGCTTCAGTCCACCGCTCTGGCCTCGAGGAATGGGCGAGGGAGACTCGGGGCTCCTCCTCGTCCCCCGTGGGTTCCTACGCCTTCTGGCACGCGGCTCCTCTAAATGCGGGAACCACAGATCCGCGGAGACAGCTGAAGTTTGCTTCTGGCTTCTTTCGCCCTCCTCTTCAGTAGGATTCAATGAAATACTAGTTCTGATTGCTAAAACTGTTCTTGACTGGGCTCAATCAAGGGTGCCGAGAGGGTCCTGCGTCGTGTTCCTTTGCCTCTTCAGACTTTTGAAGAATTGCTATTTTTAAATACCACTGGGGGAAATGGAAATGTTCCTTTTCAGTCTTCAGTGCTGAAATGGACGAGGGTAAGGAAGGCAAGTCATCTTAAGTCAAGATGAAATTTCCAATAAAAAGAGGAGAGAAAAGCGGGGTGGTAAAGGATAAAGAGAGAGGAGTTGAGAAAATATGGGGTGAGGGGGGAAAAAGAGAAAGGCGAGCAAAGGCAAAGATCCAGAGAGTTCAAAGAGGCTGGCAGAAGAAAACAGCTGCGGGCTGAGTGCTGACGAGGGGCGGTACTGACGGCCGCAAGCGGGCTGGAGCGCGGAGCTGGGCCGCGGCGGTACGTAGCTGCTGCGGTTCCCGCTGCTCAGCGAGGAGGCGGTATGTGCGCGGCTGCGAAGGCGAGCTTGAAACTGCACCGCCACGGCGCGCTCCTGCTGTGTCTGGAGCTCCGGCGTCTCCTCAGCCTCCCAGCTCTGCGCCTCCCACCTTCTTCCCTCCTCCTCTTCCCAGCTCCCCCGCCCCTCTGTGCTCGCAGCCTCGCCAGTGAGAATCTACTGTAAGTGTGAGTTGCTTAGACGAAGTCACACACCCACGGAGGGAAGTAATCTGCAGGCTGCCGTGGTGAGTGTTGCCTAGCGGTCGCCGGGAAAGGCGCGTCTTCCTCCCCAGATAATTAGGGCAAAGAACCCTCCTGACGACGCCTGCGAGGACCAGAGTTCCCCGGAGGCGGAAGGGAAATCAGCCTTAGCTCAGCCCGCAGCTCTTGGAGAAGCGGGTCCCTTGGTTTGGCGCGTTGCCTGCTGCCCCTCACAGGCTTGTGGCATCAACAACCTTGTCGTCACATAGCCGCGCATTCGCAGGCTCTGCTGGTCCGTGGCTAGTTTCTTAAACAACCGTATCACTCACTGCTATTGACCCTTTCTGTTCTTCCCATAGTTTGGCGGCTTGAAGGAGAGAATTACAGAACATTTTCTTCAGAAGTAAATTGTAGAATATCTAGATTCTATTCTGGCTGTAGGTATGAGATTTCAGGGAGTTAAAGAATTTGGAGACTAAGATTTGTATCGTGTCAAGTACTTTAAGATGTCGTGATTTAATTCATTTTTTAATTAATAGAATGTTTAAGTATTTTAGAAAGTATATAATGTGCAAATATATGCAGTTAATTCCAATGATATTAGCATGGGTCAAATAATTTCAGGGGTTAATTATTTTAATTGCTTGTGTTCTCTTACATTGAGAAGCTTACAAATAACCAGGAGAAAAACAATTTAAGACAACGTTCTGTGCTTCACCTGCCTTATGTCTTCCTTTGCTTTAATATTTTCCATCAATTTACTCGTACATCCTTTGAAAGAGATACATCTGAAGGGCAATTTTAGTATACTGGCATTTTTAAGAAAAAAGAACTGCAAATAACGCATCCACACAAACAAAAAAGTGATTTTAGAAGAAAGGTATTTCATTTAATTTGGGGTCTAGTAACAATTGTCAAGATTGGGCTTGTATTCACGCCTAATAAAGATGAACCTGCTCACCAGTTTGGACTTACCTAGACTCACGCTTGCCTTGACAATAAATCTATCGCAATCTTTAGCCGATGACATTTGTTTTTTGATTAAATATTTGCAATAAAGATGGAAGAATAAAGCAGCAGTTATGCAATTTTGTAAAGAGGTGGAAGCTCATCTTTGATTTTTTCCCTGAAATATTTTGTCACCAGAAGTCTGAAATCAGCTTCATTCTATTATAATGTGGTTTCAAGGCCTGAAGCAAATTCAGAGGAATGGCAACAAATCAGTCCTTCAGTTTGGCTAAAAGCTTCACAGTGAGATGAAAAGTTAAAATTTATGCTTTTATTTAAAGACCAAAATGAAAGCATCACCCCTACCCTCATTTATAGTCGAGTTACTTAAGAATTTCTAAAAAGAATACTAGGATACCTAAAGGTTAGGAATACATAAAAAAGCTAATATAAGAGGTAAACTGTTTAATGGGGCTGTGAGCTAATTGCTTTACTTTTATAGGCCTCAACATCCTCATCAGTAAGACCAGGGATGTAGAGAAGATGATCTTCAAGCACTCTTCCATATTTTTTGCATTTCTGTGTTACTCTCCTGCTCATCAATTTCCAGTTATTTACTACTGACTACAAAAAAATAAAAAATAAAAGTCTAGAATCTAAAGCCAAAAATGTCTTAGAAATTTTCTATTTTATTTTTCACTAAAATTTTAATCTCAATGTTCCTCTAAATTACTTCATGCCTCTCTGAATTTTATATCTGCCTCTCCATTCTACAGAAATTCCACTACCTAACAATTATTTAAACCACCCAAGACACACACAACTTTCATCTAAATCCTACCCATTATTCAAGGAGAGTCAGGCATTGAAGGCTGATTCTTTTCCAGACAAGAAATGACTTGGTCCTTTTCTTGGAAGTATATGTAGCTTGTGATTTATGTCAATCAACATAATAACAATATTTTCTGAATGTGAAGTTGCAAGTAATTATCCATCTGGAGGTCAAATATAAAGTGACAAAGACAATTTAAAATACGGGTGTCAAAGAAAACCTGGGACCCTGGTCATTACAGACATAATTCTGTGATCTGCTACCCAAGAAGGGCTAATTCAATGATTGAGAATACGGAATGCAAAATCATTTTTATTCTCCACCTTAAATAGCTGCTACTTATAGTTGTTTAATATGAGGAAGCAGGAACAGCTGTAGAATGAAGCCCAATGACAATAATCAGTTATTTTTTATCTAGAGAGGGTTAATCAGAGAAGGCAATGTTAATATTTTGGCTTGGATCTCAATTTCAAAGAGTTATCCATGTGTTGATCTGTTGGCATGCCAATATTCCTAGCACATTTACATGTGACCATGGCATTGCATGAAAACTTGATCTTATTTTCTTTCATGCTTATTACTTTTCACAGCAAAAGGCTATGGCATCAGTATTGGTTTGGATATTCTATTGTTTGCTATTCTTATGTTTGCAATTGACTACTATGGCTTCAAAAGGTAAAAGTCATTGGTCATTGGATCTCTGCTTGTACATGACTTTAGTACTAAGTTTCAAGAATGAGAAATAATCAGAGTAATCTTGGTAAGGCACCTTGAATGTTTATTAACCTTATAAAAAGTTTTGCTATATCATTAAGTTCAATGTATTAATAAACCTCAATATATCTTCTTTGCATTCAAAATAGAACAACAATCTTGATGAAAGACATTAGTATTTACTAAAGTTTTGCCATGTATGAAGCGTTATGTGATGTTTTTACATTAATCATTTTACATAATACTGACACTTCAACCATGATGTGAGTGTAATTATCACCCCCATGCTAATGATGAGAAAACTGAGGAAATGAGGTTAGATAATCTGAGTGCACACACAGCTGGTGAGACATAAGAACTTTAGCCCTTGGTGCTGACTCTAGCCAAGCACATGCTAATGTAATGGACGTGCAGGATAGAATTGACAACCAGTTGGTCAGAAAAAGAAAAAGAGGACTACTCAAAAATTTTACATTAATGAGAATATAATCAAAATATTCAGATTCAAGTTCATTTAAATCCAAAGCAAATAAGCAAGTAGTATAGTACAGATCAGATAAATTAATAGGAGCAAATGAGAAAATAAGGATCATAAGTAAGCATTACTTGGAGAAACAGACAGTTTCATGTACACAGAAGCATGCTCGTGGAAGACACACGAACAGTGGAGATCATAGATCAAATCAAGAAAAATAACATGGTTAAGGATTGCAGTCAGATAATATTAGCACAAACAGGTGGCTCAAAGCCTGTGTATGAACCTTGGAAGAAAACCTAAGCAACAGTCTTTATAGTCTTCTATTTTAAACATTTTTGTCTCTTAGCTGCATTTTCTTTTAGGGAGAATTTGATGAAAAACAAAAGCAAAGCAAAATAAATCACAAGATATCCTATGAAACTCTAAAATATCCTAATGAACTTATTTTTTCAGACCCATGATTTGCTGAAGAGGATAGATGTATGTTGATGTTAATTATTTTAGTCCCAAAGGTAAATGTTCACATTATATTTAAGCAATCAATAGCTCTTGAAGATCACACCAAGATTATATTATATATTACATTTTAATTTAATGAACATAAAAGAGAATATTTCAATTTTTATTCAGTGTTAATCTGATCTTTAAGTATTTTTTGTCTCCACCAATGACTCATATTTTTACCTATATATGTGAGATTAAATTTTATTTCGAGTTATTGTATGAGTTGGGTATTTAATTTTAAAATAATGAATAGTAACATTTTACCAAATTAAAAAGAGTTTAAATACATCAATTATTTTATTACTTAAAAATAAATTGAAGTATTGCTCATCAGAATCATCATTTATTAAATATACTTATATCAGAATAAGCACTCATTTTTCCCCTTTCTATGACTGTTGAGAAACTATATCTATGGTTATTAATAGGGAGTTCTGTAGCAAAAAAAAGAAAGACAAGATATTCAAATAAATTACTGTGAGACAGAGAACCACAGTGGTCACTGTTGGTGGTTTGGTCTTTAATTGTCCCTATAGCACTATACCAGGATTACAGATATCGCAGCATAGTGTAAGACCAAGGCTGCTGTAGTTTATGGTGAGGCAAATTGACTTGCCAGGAAGTTCTTTGATGGTTGTTTGCCTCCAGCATCTTGGACAATTGTATCATATAAGGATGTGAACACTGAAATAATAAGGACTGAAGAAGTAGGAAAAGTTTGCACAGAAGAGTCATAAGATTGATGTGAGTTAACCGTGAGAGTTAAAATTCCACTTAACTCTAACTCATCTTCTATAATTCAGAATTATTTGCTAATATGGGTGAAATAATATTAAAATATTTTTAATATTCAGAGGACAGTTTTTTAAACTCAGTACTATGCTGTATTATACACACTCAAAAATTTAATAACTAATCCACTCATACAAGAAGATGCTTTATAACATAACTAGATACAGTTTGTCAAGGGAAAAACTGATTAATTTGCTCAATGACATAAAATAAAACTGGCCTTTTGATACCACTGTTCACTGTCTTCTTGAAGAGAATTTTATGTGAAAGTTAGCAATGATGAGCTCATGTACTCTGCTGGTCGGCTGTTAAACTAGAATGTCTTTTGCAGGGTGGGCTTATTAATATAATCAAGTGACTTTAAAATGTAACTAGCTTTATATTTAGCATTTTTTTTCAATTTAACCAAATAAATTAATATGGGCTAATAATAATATATTGATATTTATAATAAAAGTAAAAACATACTCAAATGTTCAATAAGTAGTAAATATAGAAATAGTAAATATAATACAATATTACAGAGCCATTTAAATATTCAGATGCATATCTATGCAAAAAGCTCTAAAATAACAAATTGCAAAGGCTTAATAGGATTCAAACTTTAAGTTTATAAAGCTAAATGATATTTAATAACATCTGCATGTGACTAGTGAGATACTTTGATTTTTTTACTTTTAAATTTTACATTTTCTACAACTTAGCATTTATTTATTGCATTATTATAACAGAAAAATAGAAATAAAAATATCCTAAAGGAAAATGTATATATTCATGCACATGTGTGCATGCATGTCCACATGCGCATGCATACACACGCACATACAGAGCCAAAATATACAAATAATGAATTCAAAGAAGAAAGAGGGGGGACAGAATAGAGTAGAAAAATACTGATGAGTACTTTTGAGTGCCATAAATTAGTAAAATAATTCTTTCAATTAGCCTCTGACCCTATTCTAAATACAGGGGCACATATCTGTTTGACTTATTTTCTGTGGCATAGCCACATATCTAACTATTCCAGAAATCCTGGGAGGTAGGAGTTCTGTTATGTACTTTATGTTTCAGTTCATTTCCTTGCCAAACCCTCTAGCACATACACTTTGTTGACTGCATTTCTGATCCTGTTTTCTTTCTATACTGGCTTACTTCATAATTGACAAAACCCTTCCTCCTTTGCTAACATATAGGTTGTGAATAGCTAATTATCTTAAAATATGTAAACAGAAAGGAAAACTACATCACAGAATTAGTAAATATCAATACATGGCTTCCTAAAATTTTAAGTGTAAGGTTTATGGTCTAAATATCACAGATAAATGATTTTTCATCAAACTCTTCCCTGGTGTCCATCCTCGTGTTGATTCCCTTCCTCTTTGAGAACCATTCTTTGTTTTTTCCTTCAAGCACTTAAACTTGTACTTCTCAACAAGACACAAGATTTCAAAAATAATTGTTTTTTAGTGAACTCTTCTTTGCCTAATATCTTTTATCGGTTCTCTGCCCACAGATGGTCAACAAACAAAATTCAAAAAACTTCATGAAGAACCTTTCGTAGTTCTATTAGCTCAACATGGAACCAGTTTCTGAAATAACCCCTGAGCCTCATGCTGCCTCCTTGTTAAATTTATAAACTTTTATAAAACTGTGGAAAGTCTTATGGAAAGGACAAACATGTATCATTATTTTAGAGTAATAAAGGACATAAGATTAGTAAGAAAATGTTTGAGAGTAATAAAGGACAAAAGGTTAATAAGAAAATGTTTATAACGGTTATAGTAAACAAGTCAATTCCATTTAAGATACTGTTAAGCCTTTCTCTTTGATAATTTTACAAAGTACGTAACCATCAGTACTGATGCTTTCTGAGGAAAAACCTCACTCAAATAAGAACCCAAACATGAATAATAAAGCACAAACTGAAAATTTTGGAATCCATCTATAGAATCCATCTATAGTTCTTAGTGTTAAATCTCAATTTGGTTATTAAATGAAACAGTAATATGTGAAAATATATGTACATTATTTCATAAAATATATGTTTACAATATTATATCAAAATTTTTCCAGAGAACAAAAAGTTTCAGAAAAATTTATTCCTCTTCTTCACCTTTACAAAATATAGTTCTTATGTATTTACACCCTAGAGGGAACTTTTATCCCATGTTTATAAAGAATAATGAAGATGTAAAAAAAGGGAGAATAGAATTGCTCTCTGTCTTTAAAACACTATTTCCAAGCTGTTGCTCATGGCATCAAAATGAAGCATTCCTGCATATGTGCACAGCAGGTTTTGCAGGACACCCAACAGAGGTAATCAGAAGTGAGCATCAGTGCCCACAAAATGCGCTGGCACTCCACCATGTAAACGTATGTGACATCATGTTTTCTCTGAAGGTTTTGCCTGTCAAAATAATTTTACCTCAAGTGAGTTTTTTGGTAAACATTTTGTTTTGAAATAATTACATATTCACAGGATGTTGCAAAGAAATATATAAAGAAGTCCATATGCCCTTAGTCTCTCCCAACATTAAAATAATACACATTCATAATACAAAATCAAAACCAAGAAATTGACATTGGCACATTTTATAGAGGTTTATTCAGTTTCAACAGTTATACATAGAGTCATTTGTGAGGTTATATACATTGGTCTATGCATTTGTATCACACTTTTGGCCTTGTATAACCACCAGGAAATACAGATTTTCCAATCGTACAATCGCTATAATATTCCTTCAGGTTACCAGCTTATACCCACACAACTACTATTCCCCTCTATCCCCTAAAAAGCATTAATAAATTTCCAATTAAATTGTTATGCTATTTCACAAGTGTTACATAAATGGAATGATGTAGTATGTGTCCTTTTGAAATTAGTTTTTTGCATCCATCATTATTTCTTTCAGATGCATCAAAATTATTTGTATATCAATAATTCATTCCTTTATTGCTGACTAATATTCCTTGTGTGGTTGTAAATAGTTTCTTTAAGTGTTCTCTCATTGAAGAACATTTGGGTAGTTTCCAGATAAAGTTGCTATGCACGTTCACACACTAGTTCCTGTGTGAAAATAACCCTTCCTATCTGTGGGGTAACTCCTCAAGAGTGCAATTGTTAGGCTGTGTATTAAGTCAGTTTTCATCATCAGTTATTAATAGCACATAATTATAGCCACACTCATGATGCCTTTAATTGTCCAGTAGAAATAGATGAAACATACCCAGGTATATAATATTATTTTAGAAGAACATATATTAGGGCTGCAGATATAGCTCAGTTGGTAGGGTGCTTACCTTGCAATGCACAAGGCCCTGGGTTGAATCCCCACCACCACACACACACACACAAAGGAACCTATATTAGAACACAAAAAATAGTCAACATGTAGACAAAACAGGAAAGTCAAAAGGTTGCTAGATATTGAATAAATAAAAAAATTTTAATGAGAAAAATTTTATAAAAATGAAATAAATATCTTGTCATGTAAATTTAACAACATATTTATATATGCTTAAGCTGTAAGTACCTTAATTGTAAAGAACTAATTATCTTAATGAATGACCACAAAAACTTAGTTCCTTGATTTACCCAAAATGTATTCTTCTACCTCATTTTATTTCTAAAAAAAATGGTTTCAGATTCTTAACACTTGTATTTTAGTATTTGAATGAGTAACTTATATCACTTGGTACCAAACCGACATTTCAAAAGATGAGTTCAAATACATTTGCAGAGATATTTTTGAGTTCATTCAAGCTGAGCAGTACTTCTTATCTTTTGAAATGTCAGGCAGCTAGTCTGAAGAAAATGGAAACAGATCTCTTTTTAAACATCATCACACGTGTTGGCAGAGGATTATGACTTGGTTTCTCCAACCACACAGTGGGAAAATTATGTTTATTTGTGTGCAATTTGTTTTCTTTCTAAAAAAGAAAAAAAACACTTGCTAAGCAAACGTCAACTGTCTTAATTATTTCGTATCATGAATTTTACTTCAGGTTCCCTTTTTATACTTTTCAATTTTGGATTTCCTCATGGTTTTATATGAATTAAAACATTTAATTTATTATTATGAAGTAGTGTTGTACTATGAAAATCCCAAACTTTATGGTCAAGACCAAAAATTTTAATATGATTTCTGAACACTGCTTGACATTAAACTATTAAAAATGAAATATTGAAAAAAGCCAAATAAAAATATTTCCATACCCTTTACTTCTTACAAATAAGAGTTAATTTCCATATATGTTTAAAATCATCAAAATACTGATAAACTTGTGCATGCTATAAAATATTAGATTGACTCTATTTTAGATAGCCATTGAATACTTACTAAAATTACTAGTAGAGTTTTTTAAAACAAACACAACCACGAAGAGCAAGAGAACAATAAAAAAAAAAGCAGAAAAATATTATGGAAGCTGGATAGCAAATGGATGAGTGGTAAATAATATGCCCAAAAAATCTGAAGTTTTGAATCCCAAAGAAACAGGCAGAAAAACTAAACAGCAACTTGACTTCCAGCACAAGCCCCAAGAAGGTTCTGAATTTTATGGCATTAAATAACTTTGATAGTGGAATCATGGAATAAAAACTTGAGTTTGGACTGAGAATGTATTCTATAAAGAATTCCCATATCCTGGTCCCCATCCTATGCAGTAGGTAAATTTTCCTCTTAAAAATGCAATTTTATTCTCTGGAAAAAGTACAAAAGGCAGCCTCTGTTCTAGTTTATAGCAGAGTAAAGATAAGAATAGCATCCTGAATATCATATGCTATATTAGTTGTCTATTACTGTGAAACAAATTATGCCAACACTTCACTCTATCACTTCATAATTCTATAGAAACAAGAACTTGGGCTCTGATCTCTCCCAGGTTGATATCAAGGTGTTGAGTGGGATTATAATCATTTAAAGACCCAAATGGTGAAGGATCTACTTCCAAGATGACTTGCTTTGTTATTGGCTGGATTCATTTTTAGTAGGCCCTGAGTAAGAGACTGTTCTCATGTCCCTGCCATATGAGTCTTTTAAGTATTGTTTCTTGGTTCATTAAGATGGGCAAGTATCAAAGATGAAAGAGTATGCAAGCAAGAAGAGAGTTCTAATCTAAGTTACAGCCTAACTTCAAAGTAGTATGCTATAATTAAATGCCTTCAATTCATTAAAAGCAAGGCACTGGGTCAGGCCACACTCAAAGGGGGGAATAAACATGGATATTGGTATCAAGAGTTAATATCACATAGGACATTATTTATAAAGTGTGCCTACCACACGTGGACTTTGTGCACTAAACTCCTGATGGGCCTGCATTCCTTGCCCACTCAGTTTTGAATCCATGAAATAGGATATAAAAATGGAAGAGTATCAAAACTGACCCTCTGAGAATTAAAAGTCATTGATATAAAAAGTTTAATATAATTATTATGATTGAAGAAAATGATCAAAGAGGCAAAAACCTGGGAAACACTATAAGAAGTTCAGACAGCTTATCAGAAGGTCACATACTCTAAACTAATTAATTCCAGAAGAAGAAAAATAATTTAAAAAAGAAATAAAGCATTTAAAAATGATGGGCATGAGTCTGCATATTGAAAGCTTATTCTCCTCACCATAGGATCAGTAAAAGGGATAAAAATATACTCATGCACACTCATTTAAGTGTATGGCAGCAACATTGGGTAATAGAACAGAATGCAATGATGTCTTCAAAATTCAGAAGAAAAGTATTTTCAAAGTTGAGTTCTACATTCAGCTGAATTATCAATATATTTGAGGATTACATAAATTTATATTTTTGTCCCTGCCCATTCAACCTTTTTTAGGAAGGTACAAGATGACATGCACTATCAAACTATGTTATAACCAAAAGAACAATAATATCGTATTCACAAAATATGCCTATATCATTGAGATAAATAGATAATTTAATTCTGAGAATATGGTCAAGAATGCAGGCAAGATTGGAGATATCAAAGGCTGTTGGAAAATTTTCTTTAAGTAGTTAAAACTGAAAGAATATCTAATGCAATTTAATGCAAGGATGAGTTTAATAAAATTGACAGGAATAAGTTATTCAGGGGAAACACAGTTTTAAGGAAGGGACAAGCAATCATAAGATACATCTTGACTTACCTGTCAGAAACATTAACATAAATAAGAAATCTAAACATTGTAGATCTAATTTTTTTTTTTTTTTTTTGGTACCAGGGATGGAACTCAGGGGTACTTAACCACTTAGCCTCATCCCCAGCCCTATTTTGTATTTTATTTAGAGACAGGTTCTCACTTAGTGCCTGTTGCTTAGTTGCTTAGTGCCTCGCTGTTGCTAAGGCTGTCTTTGAACTCATGATTCTCCTGTCTCAGCCTCCCAAAGTGCTAGGATTACAGGCATGTGCCACTGCACCCAGCTGTGTAGATCTAATTTTAAAGTTTGGTAAATATGAGTTATGGTAGGATGGGAAGGACTGGATAAGAAGGGAAATGATAAAAGTGAATCAAATCTTTGTCTTTATTATTCCAAAACCAATAGTTCATGAACTTGATTTTAAAATTAAGATACTAATGGATATGTTATCTAGAGATATATTGTTACATACAAAGACAATCAGCTGAAAGAGTTGAAATGATTGATTTTGTAGGTAGTTGACTCAAGAGAAGGGACAATGAAAACTATATAAGAAGCCTTATAGGACTACAGGAATTGTTATATGTATGTGTAACATTGGTCAAAATAAAAATAAAATAAAAATAATATAGGTTACATATTTTTAAATATTTCAAAAGTATTTAAAATGAATCAGCCATCAATTTGTTTGATTTATTTGTTCATTCATTTTGTAGTTCTTGAGATTGAATCCAGGGCCTCATACATGCTAGGCAAGTGCTCTACCACTGAGCTACATCCCAGTGTTCAATTTGTTTTTTTAATCTTAGCATTACATTTGCAACTTCTACACATGGCAATAAGTATGCATATCTTTTAATTAATCATGTAGTATTCTGATATGTAGGTTAATGCACAACTTAATTCTCCTTTTTTCTACTACTGTTGGAAATGCAATGAAGACTCTTAAACATGTTTCTTTAGAATACCTTTAAGCTTATACATTTTGAAATGGAAAGAATTTAAGTGTGGACACTTTAACCTTAACTAGATATTGACAAATTGTTTGCTGAATGTTCTTTCAATTGAAACATTAAGTTTGGGAAGGGATGAATATTTTTGCCCTTCTCTTGCCTAAAGCATGACATGGTTGACAAAATGTTTCTCAGTAACTGATCATTTACATTATAGAGAAATTTATACACTATGTTCCCTCTAAGGAATACACAGAACTTCATGGGGAGGGCCGGGGCAAAAAGAAATCCATAAAAGTAGTAAAGCAAAGTAAACAGAAATAATTACAACTAAAATGTTATGCTCAAAAATTTTCATGTTTGAGGAACATCCAAAACCTGGTATGACTTCAAAACAACAAAACCCAAATATGTTTTCCTTGAAAAATTCTGAAAATTTTCTTTCCATATAACCAAGACATCAACAAAACATGAGCCAAAGAATGACTATACACCCTTAACAGCTATAAAATCATATAGAAATATGAAAGCTATAAAATGTATGGGGAGTTATGGTATATTCATCAGTGTAAATAACTTGTAATTATAACTCCAAAATACAATGTCCAAGCAGTCTTGAAAGATGCATTTATTTCTTTAAATACAGAATTTGTGACCTCAAGATGGATTAAATATGAATTGGGAAAAACATTAGGGAATTAATTTAAGAAAAATAAGTAGGAGTCTAAAAATAAGCAGTTTAATTTTAATATTAATATAACTTGACTTTTTAAACAAACTTGTCAAAATCCTTTAATAAGCATTTTATTTTTTAAAATCACTACATAAGGAAATGCATCAGTAAAGTAAAATATGGAACAAAAGGCACCAAAAAAAAAGTATAAAATAAAACTATGCATTGGACTCATTTTAATGTTATGAAAATAAATATGAACAGCTAAACTTTTTGATTAAAAGTTAAATACTCAAGCTGAATATCAGGGAACATCTAGTATTGTTGGTTCATGGTTGATCTCCCCTAGAAGATGCCCTTTCAAATAAAACTTAAGGGATAAGAAAATTTGAGAATGACTTAGATAATATTTGAATTGATGGAGAGAAAAACACAGGCAGGCATTAGCAATGAGAGGGAATGTGGTATTCTTTTGACTTCTCTGTCTGTGGAATTCCTTCTCATTGAAATAATGATCTGCTTAAATATCACTTGCTTTAGTATTTACCAAAAGGCCATGACCTTAAACAATGAATTGCCAGGGGCTGAGGAACTGTTGCCCAGAGTATGAAATTTCAGATGTAGGATAAATAAGTTCAGGAGATAGCATGGCGACTATCATTAATAATACTAATAATGTATATTTGAATATAGTTAAGAGAGTAGATCTTAAATATTCTCACAAAAATTTTAACTATGTGAGGTGAAAGAATTGTTAAAGAGCTTGACTCAATCAGTTCAGAATTTATACATTTATTAAAACATCATGCTATACACCAAAACATATACATTTTTTATTTATCAAATATACCTTAATAAATAAAATGTAAGTGAGTAACGTTTTCCCCTGGCACTTCTGTACTACTTCTGAGATAGCATTTATACTTGCTAGTATCAATGATGACTTCTTTACATGGAATCCTTTTTATGTTTTTTGTGTATTATAATTATGCATTATAGTGGGTGGGGTTAATTGTTCCATATCCATACATGCACATAACATGATCTTCTCCATTTCATTCCCCAGTAGTTCCCTTTTTCCTTCTCTCCTCTCTCCCCCTTTTCTTCTTCCTCTACTTTGTCTCCCCTCTATTTATTTTTTAATTAGCACATTATAATTAACAATAAATGTGGGATTCATTGTCATATAGTCATATGTGCTCACAGTACGTTTTGACCAATTTTACCACCTTCCTCTATTCCATTATTCTTCAATTTTCATAAAGGCTCTCTTTTTCATTTCTTTTTTTTTCTCTCTACATGGAGTCTTTGGTGGCAGAAATGACCTAATCATTTTCATTGACAGTGTCTATAATAATCAGGGAAGCATATATATTTAAGCCATGTTAATGAGTTGAGTTAAATTGATGTTTTCTCAATGTTCTCTGCTTCATACTCCAAGGGTCAGAACTTTTCATACATTATACAGTACATGTTAGAATTATGTCAAATTCGTACATCCCTGAAGGTGTTAATATTTTCAAGCTCTAAAATCATTGTATATTAACTTGAAAAATACTTAAAATAAAATGCTGAGTTTTGAGCATTTATACTTAGAAGACATACTGCTTTTCAGTGTAGCAACACAAAAACATTAAAATAATTTGTATGTTTATAAAAATACATACCATAATGCATTGTCCCCATTCTCTGCTCTTTCCTATCTTCTTACTAAGCAATTTTTTGTGAGTTCTATTTTGCAATAGTAGCATAACTGGAACATAGACATAATTTGAAATGAACACTTTTAATTGTTTTAGCATCACCTTAAGGAAATTACATCAGTTGGTATGATAGGGAGAATTAAATTTGAACCTGATTTTATGTTGGGCTTCTCTTTAACTCTTTTTTTTTTGCAATTTTTGATTGAATCAAGTTTTCCCTTCTGTCTAATGGAAATGTTAAATTATATCTTCAGGATCAATTTTAAATAGAAGTCTCAGATAGCAAAAACAAACCTGTTTTATTTATGAGTCATTGAAATCAATTTCGCTAATTAAAAAAAATACCTTTTAGTTAATACCATATCTTAGAAAGGTGTGCATCAAATTTCTAGTGCAATTGTATTCATGTGTGTGATTGCTATTGAATTTTGTACACAAATACTAGTAAAATTGCTGAAATTGTGTTTACAAGAGTAGCTGATAATACTCAATGCCTGATGAAGAATGATTTTCACAATTCTTTATACAGCTATTTGTAGAAATGGATTTTTTGTATTGTTTTCAAGTTAGCCTCAGCCTCAACCTCAAAACCCATTCTCCTCAAACCTTTCCTAGATTGAGAATTACTAATTAGTACAAATTCAATTATTCATTCTGTTTCTTTTTCAGGTGTTTAGGTGATCTAAGTGTATGGATTTCTCTTTGAGATGGATAGCTCTTTGTGTTCTTCCTGTCTGTATTGTAGTTCTCAGATTTGAAATAAAGAATTCATTGGAAGCCATTTTAGGTTCCTGTTCATTGTTTTAGAACACAGCAGTATTCAAGCATGCATTTTCCAGGATCTGAGTATCTATAATTTGGCCAGCAGTGAACGAAAAATATTAATTGCTCGCTACTTATTCACTGAAGCATATAAATTACTGGCAAGGTTATTACTAAATACACTGCCTGCCTGGCTCCATAGGACACATATACCATCTTATCTTAAATGAAAAATCTGTTCCTTCATTTGAAGGGATTGATGAAGAAAGCCATGGACAGCTTATGAACTGGGGAAGATTTGTGAATTTGTCTTTGCAGAGTTCTCTGCTTCCCCCATGGTATGCATGCCAGTTTGACACAAAGATGTGTTCAGCCAATGACCAAAATTTTGGAATTTCCAACAGAATATATATTGACTAAGAATGTTTCTGGGAAACTATTCATCCTTATATATGTGTGTAAATGGATATTTACATGTTTCATATATAAGTATATATATTTTACCATTCTTTATATTGTGTTGCTTAATAAATCAAATTTTAAATTATATACATAAATTATTATGAAAATCATAATGTCATCTATTCTATTTACACATGCAGAATAGCATAGGATAGTATAATTATGTTGTCATTAACTTTATTGGTAATAGACTATCTCAGTATCTTCCTGACCCTTCTTTATTTCCCATATAGTGCAAATATAGAAAAAAGAAAGCTGTTAAAATTTCTAGATAGCAGTTAGTGAGCTACTATTCTATCACCTAGAGAAGTAAATACTACCTCCTTCTCTAGAACAATGACCCCAAAGATT
Organism: Geosciurus inauris; assembly: GCA_004024805.1. NCBI lineage: Eukaryota > Metazoa > Chordata > Mammalia > Rodentia > Sciuridae > Geosciurus > Geosciurus inauris. The sequence goes on along the minus strand of PVHX01002392.1, from coordinate 90,674 downwards.
TTTCATAACAACTTTCATCATTAAAATATTTTCAAACAAATTTCCCCAAACATGGTTATTTATAAGTTATGCACTCCTTTTTTACTAGTACATTATCTACATTGTAAACTATCACAAAGTACAGAGGAGTTGAAGATAATTAAAACATACTTAAAATATTTGATGAATTCATTATTACATACATTTACAATTCCAATTAATTTTTAATGATTTAGAAAACTTTTGCTAAGCTCTTGTTATTTAATTTAGATCACAATTTTATCTGGTGTTGTAGTCTACCAAAAAGAAAAAAAAACTGAACTAGGTAAATAAATAGCAGAGCTGCCATTTTTTGATATTTGCTCATGTTTGCATTATTAATCCTGTATATTTAATACATTGACATCTTCTGTTTGGCATTTATTTTTTTTACCTATTTTGCCCCTGTGACCAAAAACACCCAACAAGAACAACTTAGAGGAGGAAAAGTGTATTTGGGGCTCAGTCCATAGGTGGCTGACTCTTGCTCTGGGCCCAAGGTGAGGCAGAACAGCATGACAGAAGGGCCCAGCAAAGGAAAGCTGCTCAGCTCATGGAAGAGTCAAGAAACAGAGAAAGAATGGGATTGAGAGGGGAAGGGACTGCACTGAAGAAGCACCGGTCCAGGACACAGCCATACCCTACCTGCCTACAGTTACCACTCAGCTGGTCCATTCAAACTAGGATGGACTAATTAGGTAACAGTTCTCAGAATCTAATCACTTCACCTTAGAACATTCCTGCATTAATGGGAACTTTTGGGGACACCTCATAGCAAACCATAACAGGCACAGATCTTTGTAAGTCACTTGTCCATTTTGTGAGTACTGTTAACTAACAAACAGAATGTAAGTCCACTTATCTTTGCACATACAAACTTCTGGAAGTCAAAAAATGCTCAAGCAAAGAAAAGATTAAATGTAACACTGTAGATCCCTCTAGGATGTGTAACTTTTACTTTTTACACAGGACACACTACATCTGTTATATGTGACCACTTACAAAGGGCTGAGCAAGAAACTGCTCAGATACTTAAACCCTCCAAAAGATTGTCCCCCAACTTTGCAGTTAGTCTCTTTAGACCAGCTGTCTCCCAAATGGCGTACAAGCATCCTAGATTTGTAAGACACAAGCACTGTGGTTTTAAGGAAATGAATTTCTTGATCCTCAACTCTTTGTTTTCTTTCCTAATACTGATAAGTTTCTGAGTCAAGCAGCTCCTTTCCTACTTCTCCTTTCTAAATTACGTGTATTCACACTTTATACTAAACAGGAATACTTCTCACCCATCTCAATACTACTTATAATGTGCCAGGATATAAAATTCTCCAGTGTTTTTACACACACAGGATAAACTAGATATTGATGTTAGAGCTGAGAAAATGAGTGACTAAAAAACAAATGCTTTCTCAGGTGGTTTCCAATCTAATTTTTTAACAAAATTGAAAAATATAGTTGTGAGATGAGAGATTATTAAACATATTTTAAATTAGAAATCTGTATATGATTTTTTGACACATAACTCAGAATTTCAAAGAGTTGAACACCTAACAAGTGTATCTGTATCTGTTTACTCACAAAGTTAATTTCTTCATGCTAAGAACTCATTTTTTTTTCATACTAGGGACTGATTGACCTCATGAGTGCACTACTACTGAGCTACACTCCAGCTCATTTTATTGTTTAATTTGAGACAGGGTCTCTAAATCACCCAGGCTGGCCTTAAACTTGTGATCCTCCTGCCTCAACCTCCCAAGTAGTTAGGACTATAGCATTGCCCCTCTGCTCCCAGTTTTAGACCTATTTTTTTTTTAAATATAGGAATGGAATGGATGTTGAAATCTCCACTGTTCTCATAATAAATAATACTCACCTGTGCATACCTGGCACATGTTTTTTGATTAGTTGTTCATTACATTTACACAAAATAGTAAAAAAGAAAAGTCATTAGAATAATTTTTTAAAAACATTTACTGTCTTATACTCACAAGAAATTTCAAAAATGATTTTAAATTCAAAGATGGATAAAGGGAGGTTGGGTTTGATCAATGCAGGTAAGAAGCACATGTAGAAATATTACACTAAAAAACATTAACATAAAACACAAAAAGTAATAAATATACATTTCTTATTGTAGAAAAACAATACAAAACTTTCAACAAAAGTCTTCAGTGGATTGTTTACATTTAAATAAAATCCTATGGAAGAAGTGGAATTGTGTGCTATAAGGAAGCAGGATCTATGCTATATTCTACGTGTCCATGTATTTCTTTAAAATCAGTAATGCTGAATTTCAAATCATCATGATATTTAGACCCCATGAGATATAATTAAAATACTGATATAACCTGTCCATTTTAAAATTCTAGTATTTAAAAGAGGCAAAATTTCCACATTTTAGTCATGCTTAAACTGCAAGGATTTTTTCACTAACTTGGAAACTCCTTTGAAAACACTTGTTTTAGGCTAAATTCTTATGGGGTATGTGAGCAAATAAACACTTTTAAAAAATACTGCTTTACATGAGAATAATTAAAACATAAGTCTACACTGAAGTTAATAATGATGAGATCCAGTGATATTTTAGCCACCTAATAAAGTTGTCCATGTGTCTTATAGAAGGGAGGGAGGAAAGGAAGAAGGAAAAGAGAGAGAGAGGGAAAAAATGAGCAAGAAAGAATGGGTGAGACTGATAGAAGATTTTTATATCTAATGTAAAAGCAATAATTATTTTACAGATATATTTCTAATTACTGGTATTCCTGAATGCAATCAGCAATCTGTGAGGTGTTTTCTAAATTAGAAGAATTGCTATCTAACAGGTCATATCTTTGAGGACAGTTTTCTGCATCAAAAATTTTTTTTGGTTAAGTGTCATTACTACTAGTAATGCACTACATAGGTGAATTATGTTTAGGGATTAGGGAACTTAACTAATTTTTCATGAATCATAGGCTAAATCCATTGGTCAGGTTTGGAAGCTCATATGTGATTTTAATGGCTTTTCTAGACTGATAACTACTGCATTATTTGAAATAATATTGTCTTATATTTAAAATATTACTTTCTTTGATATTTTCACCATTTCTACATAATAAATTGTTGTTTTCATAATATCTTTGCCTTAAATTAAAAGGAAAATCTCACTTTAAGCTCTCTTAACTACTGATTGGTGAAACAGAAAAAGGTTTTCAATAAACAAAACTCACACAGATGCATACACATATTGCATTTTAGAATAAGGACATAATGAACTATCATTATTCACTTAGGGAACACTGAGAAAATAAAGGACTAAAAAATAATCCCATTCTTCAAATGTCATGATCTGCCTTGATGTCCTCTATGAGTTGGTAAGAAAAGTGCAAATATGAAATTCACATCAAAATACAAAATTTTAATGAAACCCAGAACAGTTTGTCATACTTTATTCTGATGATATTTATTCCAAAGTTTTTTTATGATGATAATGTTTCATATTTACTATAATATAGATATCAAAGAGAGTGTCTGTAATATTGGATACTTTGTTTTCTTTGTATTACTTTTTTTCTATATGCTATTAATTCTTTTAATATATATGTTCCTTTTGACCTATTTATGTTTGATGTGTGTGCCTATCTATTACTGTTTTCTGTTTTCTTGTGCTTTCTGGTTGTACAAATGAACTACATTTTCTAAGCTCCTTCTGTGACATAAACAATAAAATGATTGTATTAACCCAGGGAGATTAGTAGTCAATGCATTAAATCAGCCTACTTTGGCTAATACACTATTATGTGGGTGCTTTTGACCCATCACTTGATGAACAGGACATTATCTAAAGTGCTCATCTTTTCAAATCCTCTCTCTTATCAATGCCAGGAAAATTCTCATACCAAACAGCATTTAATGGCTCTTTATTTCTAATTTTCCTTTGGTTCAGTATTTCTGTTATATTTCTATTCCGACCTTGATTTTTTAAAAGTTTTACTAAGTTTTTCTCATTCCCTTCTTCATGTTTCCCTTGCTTAGAGATCTCAACTTTCTTTCAGATCCTGGTGACATTCTGCATTCTTCTGAAGCCTTCTCAGACTATCGTCATCCTCTTTACATACAGGGTTCTCTTCCATGTGCCCCACGTTCCATCAGCTCCTCATTCACATTATCCTGCTGCTCTTTGTACAACATACTCAGCACATTTCTCATAGGATGTTCACATTTATTTATCCATTTTAGTAAAACATTCTTACCTTAATATCCCTCTTAGATTGTACCCTCATGTGATTGAAATCCCTCATTCAATATAATGTCTTTGAAAGAAATTCCTTGATTGCCCTGTTTCAAACAGGTCTCCACAGACTGTCATTCTGCATCTCCTTATTTTCATTACTGTTTATTCCTAGTGATTCATACTATCTCATATTTGATAAGTCTGTATATTTGTTCATTTTATGTTCCTTTTTCCAGTAAATAAGCTTATCTAGAACAATTGATAAATTCTATGCCACATATATGCTACCTGTGCCTTTTAATTGGCAAGAAATAAATTTCATTCAATAAAGAGATCAATGAACCAGTAAGTCTACACTTCTGAAATCCTAGGTTCATGGTGACTAAAACCAAAGCCAAGAGTTTTACATATATGACCTCATTTGAATCCCCCCTCCCTTTTTCTCTGTCTCCCTCCTATTCAAGAGTCCTAGTCAAGAGATCTACCACTTAGCTACACAGCCCCACATATTTGACATTTTAGAGATATAGATAGTGTTGCTCAAAGTTATCCTCTTAAGAAACTGCAAAGGCAGAGATGTAATCCATGTTTTTTCACTCCTGAGCCTGTATGATTACCATAGCAATAGACCCACAACAATAGACAGGGTAGTAGACACAAAGCAATAGATAGTTTGTCAATTCAGTGTTGATTGTAATACCTAATAACTAGCTATTTAGTATTTCACAAATAATTTAATATTTGCAATTATTATAACTCGATTACAAATGTTTTGAAAGAAAATGTGATATCCTAACATTTAGTAAGAGACTATATGTTTAAATATTACCATTGATTTAATTACCTATTGATTTACTTGTTCAGAAAACAAATTCTACTTATTTATTGCAGTATCACTTAAAATTTTACTTTAAATTTGACATGATTTCATGCTTACATGCTTATATGTATCAAGCACTATTTTCTAGTTTTTGACACATACAGTGACATAATGGCAATGTTTTATGCTCCATGGACACCAATAAAAACCTAAAGATCAGCCGGGCGCAGTGGCTCAAGCCTGCAATCCCAACACTTAGGGAGGCTGAGACAGGAGAATCGCGAGTTCAAAGCCAGCCTCTCCACGGCGAGGCGCTAAGCAACTCAGTGAGAACCTGTCTCTACATAAAACACAAAATAGGGCTGGGGATGCGGCTCAGTGGTCCAGTGCCCCTGAGTTCAATCCTCAGTACCCACCCCCCAAAAAAAAAACCTAAAGATCTTGGCTCTTTTGTGACATACCTTCTTAGTCTAAAGTGAATGATGTTTGAATAAATTAATTGAATAAATGACTAAAATTATTTTTGTCATGTCTTTTTTTCCTTGAGCAACACATCATGTGCCACAAAATGCTGCTACCTTTCACACATTGGGTGGCCTTCTTTTATATTTGGACATATTTTTTCTCATGCAAAATGCTCTCAAAAAGTTGTAAAGCAGTAAAAAGAATAATTTAACATCATGGTAGAAATTTATGCTGTATTTCTTCTTAAACAAAGAAACATCAGTCTTTCCTCCACTATGTCATGTAAGCTATGTAGAGTTTGCATCAAAATATAATGCTTGCATTGAAGCACAAGCATGAGCCCTCTAAGGGATTGGCCTGTTTAAGATTTTCTTACAGAGTTTTATACTTTGTTTTTGGATAGCAGTTGTAGCTAGAAAAATGTGCATGTGGAATGAGTGTTCTTTCTTTAGCCTGATTTGGAATGGCTCTCCTAACCAGCTTTTGTCATAAGTGCATTTTAACCATTTGAGATTTTTTTATAATCAACTTTTTTAAAAAGGAAAAATTACTACTTACGTATTTCCTTGATTTTTACTGCATATTAATTTTACTTAAGGCATTTTCCACTTAATCAGAAACCTATTCCCAGATTGCTTTTTCTAGAATAGTACCTTCATTTTCTATTATTTTCTCTCATATCTTCCTTTTTTTTTTATCTTCACAGCATTTGTTCTACCTACACATTTTTAATGTTTTATATTTGTACTTTTTATTTTCTTCTTCTAGGGTGCTGAACTCCATGAAACTACTTATCTCACTGCATTTTAATTATTTTATTCTTATTTCCTGGCACATAGTGTGATCAATCAATATTTAGTTTATGAATGAAAGGATAACTAAATAGATAGCCAAACTCATATTTCAATTCTAATTCTTTGTTTCTCAGAAATATTTGGCACAGAAATTAGCTATGTTAAATCTACCAACTTTCAAAAATATTTATGACACTTTTTTTGTTATTTCTTAGTAAATTTCAAATCCAAAACAAAAAGTACAGTACACATAATTAGAAAAGGTGATTTTTTTAAAGTAGAGAATTTTTAATCCTATAATTACCTTCAAATTATTTAATTGCACAATATTAACATTTAAATACAAATGAAACTACTTGTTTTATATTGTTTAAATTCAAAAGTCATGGCTTATTCTTGTTCTGTCTTGTACATTTCTGGCAAAGATACTTTAAATTCTCATTTAGAAACACTGGCAACTTATCTTAAAATAGTCTATTTGTTCCTTCCTAGTTAAATGTGCGAGACACAGAAATAGAATGTTGTGTGATGGAACAGATGCTGTAGCAAGAGTGAGTTTATATGAGGATGCTGATGACAGATGCCACCTTCTAGCATTAGCCAAAAAAAAAAAAAAAAAAATTATGGGTATTACTATTTACAATTACTAGAAATGAACTGGGCTGTGGGCAACCTCAAGTGCACAATCTCATTCTTATGTATTTTAAGTGATCTTGTATTATGGATATAATAAATACCACAAGTGAATTTTAAAATGAAATAAAGGAAAATTTATTTTAAGGCAGTTAGAATGAATCACCCCTTCTTAGGTTTTATCTTAGGAAAGTACTTGAACCTCTAAGAAAGTGAGAGAGAATCTGAAGACAAATAAAATTTACTGTGACCAGAATTCGTTGAAAATGGGCTAGTAACTTTGAAACCAAGCAGAAAGTTTTTAAGGGAGAAGATGGTAGTTTTGATAATATTAAGCATATTTATGAAAATTTTTTCCTGTTTTAATTTGTTTAGTTATAGATGAACAATACCTTTACTTATTTTATGTGGTGCTGTGGATCGAACCCAATGCCTCACACATGCGAGGCAAGTGCTCAACCGCTGAGCCACAACCCTAGCCCACTGTTTTTTATAAACAACAAAAATGCACAGTTGAATTTCTATTATAACAAATGGGAGACAACTTCCAGTTCATTTGTTATTAAATTATAGTGTGTTCTACATCACTAAAAATTAGTTATTTTACCGAAAATTATTTTATTTAGTTTTAATGTAGTGTTATTTATTATAAAATGGTTTTGAAATGTATTTTTTAAAATCCAGTTGGAAATTAATACAGTATTGTTAATTATGACTATATTTAGTTATTTATGGCTTTATAATATATTTAATGCATGAAAATTGCTAATACAATATATCTTAAATATTGTCATTACAAAAAACTAAGAAATACGTGTGGTGAAAAATATGTTAATTAGTTTGATTGAATCATCTCCAAATATCTACATACACCCAAACACTTTATACTTTGTAAATATATACAATTTTTATCTGTCAACTCCAACTTATTATACCTGAAATTAAGAAAAAAAAATATTAAGAAGTATCAGTTTGTATACTTTGGTCATTTTACAGTTTGTCAGGATTCAGTTTGGCCAATTTTTCTATCTCTATTGATTATTTCAACAACAGAAATAATTCAAATGAACAAATTCTATTTGCTTTGTTCTACTATGCCAATGTACATGGTCTTTAATATAGACATAGAGAAGAAAACTTTGTCCCAGGTAAAATATGGGAGAAATGATCTCTGGAAATACAAGAAATCAGGGAAATTGAGGCAGGGAAGAAGTTAATGGGGTTGTTGCTAAAGGATACTGGAGCTCAGTCCCCTATGGACCCTCTTGGAAGATAGGTGGAATAGGATTTAGAATAATTTCTCCAATGGAAGTGTTATATTTTGGATCTGGAATGTTTCCCAAAGGCTTGTATGTTGAAGACTTGTTCACCATTGTAGTGAACAATGTTCACTGGTGGGGCTTTTGGGAAATGACTGGATCATATGAGCTCTGAGTTCTTCAAATAGATAAATCTATTGATAGATAAATGGACTATTGGGAGGTGGTGGAAACTGTAGGCCGATGGGGCATGATTGAAGAAAGTAAGTGACTGAGGGTGTAATCTTGAGGGCTATATCTTGTTCCAGATTCTTCATCTCTCTCTGCTTCCCTGCTGTCATGAGTTGAGAAATTTTTCTTCTCCACACATTTCTGCCATGATGCTCTACCTCATCTCAGGCCCAAAGTAATGGAGTCAGACAACCATGCACCAAAGTCTCTTAAACTTTGCACCAAAATAAACCTTCTTTCTTTAAATTGTTATTGCCAGTTGTTTTGGTCATAGTGAGGAAGGAATGTTCATAGTCAGAAAATCTGACTAGCACAAGAAGGAAGGGATTACATTTATTCATTGGTGACCTCATTCCTCATTGTTAGAGGGTGCCCAAAAGATATTAACTCTCTAAAACATATTAATTGCTCTTAATTGCTTTTATGCAAGTTTTCATATCCCAATTACATTTTCAGACAAACAAGAGGGAATCAGGAATAGAGATGAAAAGTTGAAGCTGTGCTAGAAACTGTCAACTGAAACTGCTGGTGGATTCAGTTGGAGTAAAAGGTTTGGCCATTAACACAATGTGCTACATTTGATTTTTGTCTTTTTGTGACACATCAAGGTGACTACAGGTGTTGGACATGTGTGTATGTGGTATATGTTCTGATTGTGTATACTATAATTCTGCTTTCAAACATTTCTTGAAAAGTTAAATATCATTGTTTTCTGAACAGCTTTTGGAAATTAATGAGTTCAACTGAATGATAACATACAAGAATAGGTTTTGACATATTAATTTTGCACCTAATAATATTTATTTTTATTATAGAAGTACAATGCTTGTATAGAAAGGGATTTTGAAAACAAAGTTATTGGAAATATTATTACTAAATGAATATAAACAAGGTTTTCATTGTTTCTGCCTTGGTGCTACCTAAATCTTTAGAAAGATCACCATGAAGAATTTCCTCTCCACAGGAAGAACATGACAAAATTCCTATTAAATAAGTTATTGTTTAGTATCAAAAACTCAATTTATATCTACTAATATAAAATTTAGTCCTTGTGCTTGTTGCTTTCCTCTTCCTTTTACTTTTTTTTTTTTTTCTTATGTCAGAGGTCACAGAGAAGAAAAAAATAACTTGCTACATTTCTTTGAAGCAAAACGGAATCAGTATAGCTTGAGCTGCATCCAGACCTATTTCTTGCCATCTCTGGAATACTCACAGTTAAGCTCATATAAATGCCACTGAGCAAAGGGAAAAGGTCAGGAGAAAGCATGTGGCTCCCCTTTGTTCAACTTCCAGTCATGCTAATCTGTGTACAGCCTATCCCTTGAGGCCTCAAGCTCTTCCTTGAAATTCTCTGCTTCAGTTTCATTCATTTATACTGAGTCTATTTTCTGAAACTCTAGGATGTATTGAAGGTCAGAGGCAAAGGTAAATAGGTAATGCCACTGGGTTCTTTCCAATAATGGATACAAATTTCCTGAGCTGTAAGGCTTTCTTCATATCTTCTTTCATTTAATAAAAATAATACATTTAAAAAGTAACCATTCCCTTTCTATGCTCACAATCAATAGGATAATCACTTTTTCTAAAGAATACCAAGGCTTCCAATCAACTGATCAATGTTTATAGAATTTTTGAGGAATTATTGGTGGTGCCTAAAAACATATCAGAGGTATGAGTCCCTGTGCTGTATATGGTATGTGTGTCTGGAAGAGCCCTTTCCTGTTTTCCCCATAGAGTGTTATACTATATTTAGAATAAATTTTGTGCCCAAATATATCTGTGAGGAATTGGAAGAGATCTGAGTATAATGCCAGCCACGTAATTGGGACTAGGAATTAAACCTCAAAAAGCTAAATTTTCTACATGAAGTAAGTAGCAGTTAAAGAGCTGAGTTTGAGTCATAGTCCTAGGGTCAACGTTACAGGATTAAACTACAAATACAAATTCCTCCACAAAGTAGCAGGTCTAAAAATCAAGATAAAAATTAATAAATAATTAGACTAGAACAGGATTAAACGGAAGTGATACCTGAACCATAGCCAAAAAAAAAAAAAAAAGAAAGAAAGAAAGAAAAAAAGTCAGCGTCTATTGCCTGCTTTGTTCAGTAACTTAATATGCTGATTCATCACCTTAATTTAAAGTAACAGAAGAATGAAGGGCAGAAAATTTGGGAGATTCCAAAAGTCATACACACAAAAAAAAATGTGTGGGGATTTTAGGAATTTGATAGCATTTAACATTTATAAACTCAATGAATGAATTGATACAAAAAAATTGTTTTATAGCCAGGGACTCTCTACCATTGGAAAATCATGCTTTTTATGCTTTTCTAAAAACATATATTGGCCTTCCTGTATATACCTCTTAAAAATTTTGCCTGGAAATGAAGACTGCTTGGGATTTTATGCCATTCTGATATTTGCAATCTGGGCCCAGTGTTTCTCCTTAGAGAATGGGATTAATCAAGTATTTTTCTGCCATACAGTATCATTATTATTCTTATGGAAGAATACAGGCCATGCTCATAGTTTTTACTATAAAATTGTTTCTAAGCTGTAGAGTCTTCACAAGAGAAGCAAAGACCATTTTATTGATAGGTTATGAAGCTATAACCTATGCCATTATAGTTTCTGTCACTTCTGTTTTAAAATATGACTTATCATAATTCTTAATAAATCCCAAACATCATTGAGAAATGGGAAAATAAAAATAGTTTATTAAATCTGTAGATAACACCAACATTGAAAAAGAAAAAAAAAAACTTTAATGAACCTAAATGTAGAAATCTATTGCAACGAGAAAAACAGGCACTTTGAGTTTATTGAATATGTGAAGTTTGGCATTTTAAAATACACACACACAAAAATTGGAATTACTGAGCTAGAGTTGTAGCTCAGTGGTAGAGCACTTGCCTAGCATGTGTGAGGCACTGGGATTGATTATCAGCACTGCATATAAATAAATGAAATAAAGGTCCATCATCAACTAAAAAAATATTTTTAAAAAATAGGAATTACCACATCTACTATATGCCATTGTGAAGGTTAGGTGTCTGGTTGACTAGACCATGGTGCACATATTTTTGGTCAAATGTAGTCTTAAAGTTTCTATGAAGGTAATTTTTATTGTGATGAACATTTAAATATTAGACTCTGCTTTGATTAAAGCAGATTATTCCTCATAATGTGAATAGGCCTCAGTTAATCAATTGAAAAGCAAAAAGAAAAGCACTGAGGTCTCTCAAAAAATGAATTTTGTCTCTAGAGTACCTTCAAACATGAACTGCAACATCAACAGCTCCCTGGGTCTTTAGGCTACTGGTCTCTGGATTTCTGATTTGACAATCACTATAATTGTACAAGCTATTCACATCTCTCTCTCTCTCTCTCATTTATATTACACCTCTCACTGGTTATTTTTCTCTGGAGAACCCTGACTAACATTATCACCATTATGTATCATGATGGTAAAATAACTTCAGAAAGGTATTATAGGGAAGGGAAAGAGCAACAAACCTGAATATAAATTCTGTTCATCTTTGACTAATTATGTCTTTGAAAAATTTAAGGTCAGTATTTTAGCCTTACAGAATATTAGTGGCCTCATGTATAAAATGAGAAAGTAGGAAAGAATGGGAATAAATGCTATGAGTCATAATAGGTTGTGAGAATTGACTGGAAAAAGGCACTATACACACGAGAATTCCTTGAACAATGACTTCAGATAGCAATTGCTAAGGAAAGAGAGCTCTTTCCTTTATGATATGGAAGAATCACAGATCATTTTTTGATAAAATCACTGATTTTATTATATTTATGAAATAAAATCCTCTTAGAATTATAAAAGTGCTCTTAAATGAAAACAGTCCATGATTTCAGTGACAAAATAAATTGATTTAAGAAGTAAAAGAAGATATCACCTTGATTGTAGTAGTTTAATAAATACCCATAGTCAACAATAAAAGTAAAACTAAAAATAATGAAAGAAATCTCTTTACTGAAAAATGAAAACAAATAGTGGCATTTAAAGACTGCCATTTTTTACTTTCTTTCCTGTAATAATACTTAAAGCTTATATGACATTAGATTCTGAAACCCTACATGAAAACACATTAGAGAATAAGGTATGAACAGAGTGCACCTGTAACACTCCACATGTTAATTGTTAATGGTAAATTTAAAAACAAATACCTTCAAAGAGTGCTTTAAACTAAAGGCAACCCATGGAGACATAGGCTAACACCAGTCCTTCCTGTGTACTGCAATGTAATGTTTAATCTGAAATTACTGTACTCTCAAGGCCTAATGTTCACTTGTTGAGGACTAAAATAACAAGTCTAGCATCACCATGAAGTAACAATCACAAATATGCAGAATATAGAACATTTTACAAGATAACCAACCTAAAACAGTCGGTATCATTTTTAAAAAAATGGGAAGACCATTCTATGTCATGACAAAACAAAAAAGAAATAAAGAATTATAAGTATCCTATGAAATAGATAAGATTTTGTATTATTAACAATAGAATTTTTAGTAATTTGGAGCAGAGCATTGATATAGTTAAATATGCTTTTTCAGAAATATAATTCTTAGAATAATGATAGATTTCACTACAGTAGTACTTTAAGGTGGAGGGCTAACTTAAGTGTAAATTAAGAGTATTAAGGTGTGAGATCTTAGACTTGGTGATTGATTAGTGGGATTTGTGATGCAAACCATGAGTCACCCTAGAATCTGCCTTGAATTGTACCAGTCATTCTATATGTATATCTACATATAGAAAATGTAGATAATGTCATGGTCGAAATAAAAGATAGTTTCAGTTTGAGACCTTTGTTAAAATAGCCTGTATGATATCAACGTAGAGACAAGTCACCTCAGGGACAGAATTTAACATCAACAGATGGTCACTCCAGTTCCAGACAAATGAAATCTCCTTGAGAAGAACAGGGTTAGAAAAAAGCCAAAGCCAGAACTGTGTAGTTTATCTCATTAGTTTTTGTACTACTGCTATATCAAATTGTGACAAATTTTGTGTTTCGAAACAGCACAATTTTATTTTTTTTAGAGTTTTGGAAGTCTGAAGTCTGAAGCAAGTATTACAGGGCTGAAATCAGATGTTTGTGGAGCTAATTCTTTCTGGAGGTTCCAACAAAGCTCCCTAAATTTCTTGGCTGGGGCCGCCACATCACTCCAATCTCTGCTGCCTCTTTGTCTTGCCCCCACTCTCTCTAGCTCTCCTGTCCTCAGATGTCACCTATCTCCTAATAAGGACCTATGTGATTACAATGGACTGTCTCAGGTAATTCAGGATAATCTCTTCATCTCAAAGTATTTAAACTTCATTGCATTTGAAAATTCCATTTTTCTATCTAAGGTAATATATTTGCAGATTCTGAGGATTCAGACATGAACATCATTGGCAGGACATCATTCAACCTAAAACACATATCAGCACTTGAACTCCTGGGAGAAGGAAATTCTTTGTGAAATTTGATAAAGAGAAGCAAGTAAAATAGAGAAAAAGAAAAACAAGACACTGTTGCCAGTTTCACCAACAGTGGTAACTTCCCAACAGCTCACTTTCCACAGCACTTTGAGACTTCATACATACACTTTCTGATAATGCCGTTCATGCTTCTTTGCAAAATTCTTGGCAGACATGGCCTTAGATTGCCCCAAGTTTTCTTATTTTCACTAGCATTTCTCAGAATTTATAGGCTGATGGCAGTCTCCCCAGCTCACACTCAGCTTTGGAAACTTGCCTGCACTTCTGAGGTAAAGATCTTGGAACCTGGTCCAGGTTGTGCTACTCAAGAATTGGCATGGACATTCTAATGAAACCACATATGTCCACATATGTTACATTATCTAATCATTTACTAATAATTATTGAATGACTAGTAAGTGCCAAGTATACCAGAAACACTGTATTCACTCTCATTAAGAAGTTTGTATCCTTTTTTTTTTTTTTTTTTTGTACTAGGGATTGAACTCAGGGGTACTTGACCACTGAGCCACATCCCCAGCCCTGTTTCATGTTTTATTTAGAGACAGGGTCTCACTGAGTTGCTTAGTGCCTCGCCTGTTGCTGAGGCTGGCTTTGAACTTGCAATTTTCCTGTCTCAGTCTCTCAAAGTGCTGGGATTACAAGAAGAATTTTGTATTCTTAATATAAGGACTTGACCAAAAACTGTGGAACAAATACACGTACACACACACACACACACACACACACACACACACTCTAAGTTATTAATTTTATGCTGTGACATAATTTTTTATAATTTCTATAAAATTAGGCATTATTGCTATAGTTTTGATGTGACTTGTTCCACAGGAGTCCATGTGTTGAAAGCTTGATCTTCAGTGTAGTGGCATTTTGGAGGAAAGATCTTCAAGAGGCAACATGTTGTGAGAAGTTCCAGGTCAAATGGGTACAAGATTATGTATTTCTCATGGGATCCTTGCTAGTTCTCCTGAGAGGACTGATATAAAAGCTTAAACTGGGCCCCACCTAGTCTCTTTCTCTGACTTCCTGTATGTAATCACCTACTCCTACACATGCTATGGTCATTGGCATCTGAAGTGCTGTAACCCCCAAGAGGGCTCTCACCAGAACTGAGCTGGTGCCAGCATCATGCTGTTAATCTCCCAAATGTCCTTTTTTAAAATAATGTTATCCTTCCAGGGTATGTCATTATAGTATCAAAAAGGTTGCTACTACATTTAGCAATCAAAATATGCCATAACACTAAAATGCCATTCCATTAATTTTAAGAAGTGTCCCCAATTCCAGAGATCTCATATTAAAATAATTAAGGCTTTCTGATATAGATGAAATGTGGTGATTCGGCATATTGTGGATTGCTGTTTGACAAAGTGGAATGTTCAAATTAATTGAAGTGAGAAAATCAGTGAGGTTTAACAGGAAAGATTGTTTAGTTTTTCTCACGGGACTGGATGTTATCAGGCCATGACCAGAACAGCTTGCTTT
The DNA here is from genome assembly GCA_004024805.1 of Geosciurus inauris. Lineage (NCBI taxonomy): Eukaryota > Metazoa > Chordata > Mammalia > Rodentia > Sciuridae > Geosciurus > Geosciurus inauris. The sequence goes on along the minus strand of PVHX01002392.1, from coordinate 75,242 downwards.
TATTTGTTTGTTTGCTTCTATATTTTGTCTTCTTAGCTATCCCTTTACAGAGATATGAGATCAAAGACAGAGTTAAAAGTTTACTCTGGGGAATCAGAGAGATGCACCAATAAAAGACAGGACACATGTGGAAGGTGAAGAGTCAATATTTCTTTCTATATTTGGCTGCTTAGATTATCTGGGCTCTGGATTTGTTCACACCTGGGTTGAATGGGGCAGAAAATATTTCTTGAGCACTGTCTTGATGGATAAGGAAGTGGAGAAGCAAATAAGGAAAAGCCTAAACAAATGCATGGAAGCAGGAAAGAAACGCCCTTTCTGGAAAAGTATTTTGTTTTTGCTGACACATGTAGTATGAAAGCAGAAGAGTCTAAAAATGATGGTAGGTAAGCAATATATGATTGCTGATAATCAGAATCAGACTGATTAAATATATTTTTAGCAGAGAAAATTTTGTGGTTATAAAAATAATACACTCTCAATAACACCTTCTGAATAGAATATTTTGAATGATATATAAAATTATAAAGAAAAAATTAAAACTAGGTAAAATTACGTTACTAATTTGAGAACTATGCTTCCCAACCTTTAACTGTGCAAGCAACACAGATACATATGTATACATGAATGGTGTCAATCTATTTAATCCTGCAGAGCTTCCTTCTTAATACACCAAGGTAAATGTGCCGTAGTCTGTTTTGTGTTGTTATAGTAGAATACATGAGAAGGAAAAGATGTTTATTGGGCTTATGCTTATGGTAACTAGAATGTCCAAGCAGCATGGTACTGGCCTGTGGCTAGAGGCTGGGTCACAACATGGCAGATGGCATCACCTGATGGGAGCAGAAGCAAAAGCTGCAAGCAGTGTGTGCAGAAGAAATCACATGGTGAGAGGGGAAGCAATGGATCGTGAAGGGGCCAAACTCATTATTTTATAACAACTTGTGATAGTGGGAACTAATCTACTCTGAAGATCCAACCCACCCCAGGATTAATTGCTTCAAGAAGGTAGTCATTACCTAATCACATCCCACCAGGTTCCACATCTCAGAGGGTACTCCACTTGTCAGTATCACCACACTTGGGACTGAGTTCCCCGCACATGCACCTTTGGAAGGCAAATGACATTCAAACCACAGCAACATATTATATCATACTCGTATGTGTTATGATGTACATATCAAAGTAAATAAATATGCAATATATATGATATTATATATTTATATTACAAATACTATATTTACTTTATATAACTTACATAAAAATCAGGAAGTAGAAGGTATTTGTACTTTAAGATCTATAATCTTTCATCATTACTGCTGTACTGATTTTCACCAAGGACCATGATAAATGTTTAAAACTGTACTTGAAGATTTTTTTTTTTTCTGTTACTTGTTTTTCTTTGCTTAGTTTTTATTCCTTTTGTTTTAAGGACATTTGCTTTTGAAATTTTCTTTTTGAATATCTGCACTGTTACATTTTAAATTTTAATACCTATTGAATATCTAATTACAGGGTTATTATATTTGCAAATGGAATTGCTTTTCTATGTAATTATTTCTAAAATACTTATTTAATGTAGAGGTTTTATAAAGTGTACATGAAGCTTCAGAAAGACTTAATGGGCAGCACTTGGGCATTCTGAAAGTAGTGATGGAAAGTTACAATTTTTATAGGAAAAGCCAAGACAGAATGTGATCAACATTTCAAAAGGACTCTTACATACTCTACCTAAGCACTACTGACAGGAAAGCTGGCATGGTTTCACGTATGGAAAGAACACTCCAGTTACCTGATTCATCCACATAGCTCTTTATTATGTGCCAGGCCCTGTGGGGGTGCTCAATATTAATGATGATACTGATCATGGCAAATGCATACTAATGATGTACAGCCTTTGAAATGTCATGTATACTCATGCCTACATGAAATCTTTATATGTTTGTATTCAAAGTATAAAGCCATGTGACCCAAACAAGCTTTGGGAAATGTAAACCAAATAGCTGAACAATATTATTGTTGTCAGTGTTATTGGTCAAACATTCAAAATATGATTTATTTATTTTGAATTTAATTTAGTAATTTACAATTTCAGAGTATAGTATGAAAATATATTTACAAATATTACAGAAGCCTGGGGCTTAAATTCAGTCCCACTGGTGAGTAAACCTGAGTTGTTAACTAGTGATTTCTCAGTTGAAAGTCATACAATCTTCATCTTAAATTAATTTTGTTCAGGAAAAGAAGAACAAAACAGAAACTCAACTAGAGAGGCTAATAAACGATTCAAGGTTATTTCTGTTAGAGGATTTATAAATCTAACATTAGGAATTAATCAGCTTTGATTGTCTCTACGTTTCACAGAGCAATGCAAGATAGTGCCTATCAGAAAGAGCTTCCACTTTGTGGGTCACACTGTTATTACCATTGTGCCTGAAAGCACCTCAGGAAACACTATACAGTGAATAATAAAGAAGCAATTTAATTTTATAGATTAGGTGAGCTTCCTTGGGATGACATACAGGAACCACAGAGAGACACTGGGTAGGAAAAACAATGAACGTATTTAGATTTAGATAGTTGACATGTCTATAGTCAACTATCCTCCCAAGTGACGCTTTGAAGCAAGGATCAGAAACTTTTTTGTAAAGAGCCAGACAATAAATATCTCTGCCTTCATGGTCCATATGCTGTGCACTGCCACTACTCTGCCATCATGGCATGGCAACAGCAGTAGACTGCATGTGAATGAATGGGTGTGGCTGTGTTCCAGAAACTGTATTTACAAAAGCAGGAGAATATCAGACTTGGGCCTCAGACCTGTTTTCTTTTAGTGATTTAGGTGGGTATGAGCTGAATTTGAAATAGAAGTGAGAGCCAAAAAGGTAAGTGAACCACTGTAGTAAGGTGGTCAAAATTGCCTAGGCAGTGGTGACACAATCAGGCAGATCTAGATGTCATACTTCTGGATGAAAGGAGTAGGTTGGGTTTATGGTCACATTGCACTCCCAATGGGGACAAAAATGCTTCAAATAGAAAGTCTATGTGAGGAATGCATAAAACAGACTCTAAACTCATTAGAACAATCTTAGTTCAATGGCTCATGTGGGGAAGAAGAGTTTATTTCAAATCCCACCTGGGGCTAGTACTATATTTTAATCAAATATTCTTGCTCAGGAACTAAAGAACTGGACAGTGCTGAGTCTTTGCAATTTTTTTAAAAACAAAAGCCCATCATTGTTTGGCTGTTGTATCATATATATATATATATATATATATATATATATATATATATATATATATATATATATATATATCTGAGCCCGGAACACAATAGGCACTTAATGATTATTCCTTGAGTATCTAGCACCTTACAACTATTAAAGATAATTCCAGTAGAAGTAAATAAATATTAAGTTTTCCTAGCACTTATTCTTATATCATATCATATCATATCATATCTACATTGTATCTTTGCTGATGCAAGTCTTATAGTTACTGTAGCATTCTTTGTTACTTTAATTTATATTTGACTTCATATTTTTACATTTCAATTATAATTCTAAGAGTAAGAATTACAGTTGTAGAAACTATTCTAGATGAGGAAGGATATGGACAAGTTGGCCATGGATCGACATTATGACAAGTGGTGAAAAATGAAGTTTGATTTAAAAAAATTGTTTATTTGTTGTAATTAGTTATACATGATAGTAGAATACATTTTTGCACTTTGATATATCATACATAAATGTAAGTTCTAATTTTTCTGATTGTACATGTTGTAGAAGCACATTGGTCATGCAGTCATATGTATACATAAGGTAATAATGAAATTTGATTTTTGATCTCTTCCTATTACTTCCTTTGCAGACATTTTATGATTATCTTCCATGAAGCAGCACATGGATTATCTTCTACTTTAAAAAGGGCTCTATTCAGGGTAGAAATCAGTCAGGACTATTAGAGGAATTCCTGAGCAGGAAAAAAAAAATCCCATGATGTTATATAGCAATTGATATGTAAAGAACTATTCTAAAGAGAACTGTCAGTAAGTATTAGAATAAGCAACTTAATATATAACAAAATATTTTTTTAAAGGAATAGAAAAAAAGAGCTGAGTCAACTCAGGCAAGAATTGAATATGTCATTTTATAAATTATCAATATAACAGAAATAAAATGTGTCACTCATCCAACTTGTCAGATTATACATCATTTGAAAGTGAAAGGCTTGAGTAATAACATTAATTATTATTACATGTTACTAGCTTCATGCTCTAGAGAATATAAATGCCAATATTTACAGGCACTTGGTTAATGTACTTTAACTTTCTTAGAACAGTGTAGACTTGGCTATCCATTTTTCTAACACAATGTATTGTAGAATCATCTTGTAACTTTTTTTTTTATAACTAGCTAGAGCAAGCTATTCTTTCTTACAGGGCAATGTTCATATTCTGTCTTCTGCTCATTTTCACCACCTGCTAGCAGTGTTTCAGGCAACAGAGCAGCAGTGTTCTCAGCAGACAGCACAGCCTCCTCCACAATGGGGGGAACCCAGATGGCTTACAATAAAGCACAACTTTTAAGATCATGATACATGTTTTTTATTTCTTCTTTATAATTCCTCTTTTCTTCTTTAATATTTCAGCATTGGATTGAAAAAGATGATTGAATATCCTGTCCGAGGTATATATGTGTGTGGATAGAGGAGGACAGATTTTTAAAAAAAGCTGAATGTAACACATCAAAGTACTTTTTTTCAGTTAATCTTTAATGATATATATTTGTAGAATCAATTATCTGCCATGCAGAAATTAACTATCCTATTTTGACATTATTTTATGGTGCCTGCTTTCTAATTATTTTTTCCTCCAGTGAACAAATGTTCATTCTTTCCTGGTAGAAAGCCTTTCTCAATATTAATAATAATTTTTTCTTCTGGTGAAACCTTGCAACAGTTGTAAAAATATTTTAGTGTTATGTAAAATTTTTTGAAGGAGTAAAAGCAACAAATACTTAATAATGATTCCGTTAAAACAAATTTGGGGTACCCAAATGACAATTAAACAGTACATGTATAATATCTTGTTGGTAGAAAAATACATTCATTTTTTTTTTCTAAATTGTTGACATGTGTATTTCATATTCCATACTGCAAAGGAAGGTAAAATTTCTGATTATGAGAGAGCAAAAGGAAACCTTTGAAACAAAATGCAAATGACAACATTTTGAATTGCTCTGTATAGTAGAAGGGGAATAAATGAAGATGATGGTCACGTATTTTATAAGAACTAAACAGTTATGAAGACTCATTTATCTTCAAGGAAATAAATTTGTTGACAGATTGTGCTGAGTAGGATGTTATTCACTTACAACTTTAAAAATAAAACTGTGTGGGTAGGCTTTATTATTCATACCAATTCCACTAGAATGAGGTAAGGACTTAAATGAGCTAAAAGTGTGAAATATTACCATGTAGTGCTTCAGTATTTTTGAGATAAAGAATAGTAAAATGAAAAGTATTTACCAGGACACCTTGAAAGTGTCCAAATATTAACTATTAAATTACAGCAAACTGAGTTACAAATATTAGAAGAAATTACAAGTCACGCAATTGTACCCACTAGAAGTTCATTTTAGTTAAATACATTTATTTGTATACTTACTTTGAAAGATATTGTGCCAAACGATGGGTATATAGAAGTAGATGACTATGTGCCTGTCTTTAAGGAATCCACAGTCTATGAGGAAAATAGACAATAGGTATATCAAGACAATGTGATGAATTTCCTAGAGGAAATGAGGTATAAGTTAAAGGTCCATGAAAGAAGTTCTACAAACTTAGCACATGATAGGACTAGGATAGTTCAGGAAAACATTCCTAAAGAAATCAATGAAGCCAGGTGCAGTGGCACCAGCCTATAATCCCAGCACTTAGGGAGTCTGAGACAGGAGAATAGCGAGTTCAAAGCAACTCAGTGAGATCCTGTCTCTACATAAAACACAAAATAGGGTTGGAGATGTGGCTCAGTGGTCGAGTGCCCCTGGGTTCAATCTCCAGTACCAAAAAAAAAGAAAAAAGAAAAGACATCAATGAAATCAAATTATTAAAGAGAAAATGACATTCATTTAGGCAAACAGGTGGGGCAAAAATTCCAGTCAATATTTCCAGTCAAAAATTTCCAGTCAAAAATTTCCAGTCCAATGGAAAAAAATGTTTTTCAATTCAATGCAGCTATATTTACATGGATCTACACAATAATCTATTTAATATGTAAATATGTTTCAGAGTAAAAGTTGATAGGTAGATCCTCTTTTCCTTACTTTTGGAAAAAGTTTTAGGATAAGTAATATTGATTTTGATCTTCATAAAATGAGGGAGAATCACAGCCTTTGAGATAGGAGTCACCTGTATTTCTCTTTTGCTAGCAAAGTAATAAACCTTCTTTTTCCTTTTTCTCAAATAAAAAAAAAAAAGTGGGCAGTCAAGAGATTTAGGAAGTAATAATTATGAGAAATCAGTGACAAATTAAGATAGTTACTTATTTTTTACTTTTATCCTGCTTACTTCGTAAAATTATTTAGGGTGGTTCATATGGAAATACACATTTTAAAAGGTTAATGGAATTCAAGCTTTTGCAGTTTAGCTAGAATGAAGTTTTTGCAATATAAAGTGATGAAAGCAAGGAGTTGGATGTATGCTCTTAAATAGAAATTAGAAAAAGTAAAATTTGTGAGCTTGCAAACTGTTTTTTTGGTGTGAATTTGCCCTTGAATTGGGAACTGTTCTTGCAGCAAAAAACCATGACTTTCTTTGCTTAAGATAGCAGAAGTCAGAGTTAGGTGCTGGAGAATCTTTTGGAAATTTATGGAAGAAATTCTGGAAAAGAGGGAGTTGGATGGTAAATAAAAACCAAATGAACAACAGCAAAAAAAGTCAAAATGCACCAATCTTGACAAAAGAGTGAAATGTTTTTAATGCATGAAATGAAGTTACATTGTTCCAACCAAAATGTAGCAGCTCAAACCTGAGATGTCTGCGTGGAACAGCTGGGGATATAGAGCTCTCTGATAGTGTACTTATCTTGCATGCTCAACACCACAGAATCAGTCCTTGGCACTGGAGGGGAAAAAAAAACCTAGACTATCCACATGGAGATTTAAGTTGCTGCACACAAAGAAGAAACACAGTTGAAGTTCAGTCGAATAAAAATCCTCTTTAAATAAAAATCAACCCTATGAATCTAGAGTCTCTAGAATGTTATAACGTTCATTCAACAACCATCAAAAAGCAAAAGCAAAAACAAAACCCAAACATTAAAAGACAACATTTATATATATATAAAAAAATGCAGTCAATAAAAACTTTCCTGAAATTATTCTGATATTCTAAATAGCAATCAAATACCCTATAGTAGCTATTAAGATATATTCAATGACTTAAAAGGAAAACACACTTATAATGAATAAATAGATATGTAATATCAACAGGTAGACTTATTTAAAAAAAGAACCAAATCAAAGCACTGAGGTTAAGAAGTATAATTAACCAAAATGAAAATTTTATTAAATTGATGAGGCAAAAAAATAAAAGTCAGTGACTTTAAATATAGACCAATTAAAATTATTGAATCTGAATAATAGAAATATTAAGCACTATAGCGTTTACATAATTGGTATTAAATAGGAAAAAATAGAAAAAACTATACAGAAAATTATGTGAATATACATTACTGCAAAACTTCACAAATTTGAAAGTAAAACAAAAACAAAAACAAAACAGGAGCACCAATACTATAGATCCAAGAACTCAATAGCCCAGATTATTTGTGAAACTAGATTTCAAAAGATAAATACCTAGAAAGCCCAGAGATAAATGACACATTACAAACACAGGAACAGGAATTAAAATAACAATTAACTTCTCACTAGGTTAAAATAAAAATTAAAAAAAAAAGATTTCAAACACTATACAACGATATCTGGATGTGCTGAAAAAAATTATTAAGCTTTAATTATCTAGACTATGTCTAGAAAAATGTATATTTTAAAAATAATAGAAGTAAATGACATTTTAAATCTATCAAAATCAAGGAAATTATTCTGCGTTCAGACTTTCATAAAAAATGCTGAAGGAAGCCATTCAGAATGATTGACAATAACAAAACATAACTTGAATACACATAAAGGGATACAGATATAAAATGTACATAAACATAAAAACCAATTTTTCTTCTAGCCAAGATGGAGAAAAACAGAACAGACTTATTTTCCAACCTGAAATAACTAAAAATCTAGAAAAAACAAATGACACAATGAACCATATCACCAAATGAAAAAGTGATCCTTGAGAGATGGTGAAGAAAAGAAACTAACTACAGAATTGCCTGAGCTTACTATCTGGAGACTGTAAGTCAGACGGAAGTTTATCTTTCTGAGTTAGTGAGATGGATTTGAGATTCCAGAGAGACTAAGGCAGTTGAATTTCACAGCACAGAGTTTAAGAGAAGAGTACCCCCTCATTTCCAGCACATACATGACATTTAGAAGTATTTGAGGAACACTGATCAGTGCATGTGTAGAAATACCAGAGGCCAGATAAACATACACCAAAAAATTGTTAGAAATAATAATTCACAAAGCTCAGAGTGAGGAATATGCCTATTCTCAGAAGCCAAAATGGAATACTAGAGAAACAGCTAGAGTACAAAGAAAGGCATTACTAGCAGTTTCTAAACTTAACATTAGGCACTGACCTACTCCCATCTAATAAAGTTTAAAATAATATCCACCAGGTTGAATGATTTCCAAGTAAATTAATTGTGTCCTAGAGAAAAAGCTAAATAATACTAATAGGAACACAAAAAATGTCCAAAGAGGGACATTTGATAAAATTTAACATACATCCCCCAAAAGAAAAAACTCTCAGTGGATTAGAAGGAAATTTCCTCCACTAGATGAAAAGTATATATGAATACCCAGAACTAACATTGTATCTAATTGTCAAAGACCCAGTGTTTACTAGTAAAACAGGGAAAAATGCAAGAATGTCCACTGTATTAAAGATGTTAGCCAGTTTGATAAGTCAAGAAGAAAAAATAAAAAGCATTCATGTTAAAAAGGAAGAAGAGAAATTATATTAATAATGATACAGTTATCTAAAGAGAGAATCTCTGGAATCTACCAAAAAAGCTTCTAGAATAGACCAGTTTATTAAAGCTGTAGTATAAGATCAAAATATGAAAATCAATTAGGTAATGAATAAGAAAATGAAATTTTTAAAATTCATTAGCATATGAACAAATTAAAGATAAATATGACAACATTTCTAAAACATGGGCACTGACAATTTGAAAACATTTCCAACTAAAGTTAAAAGCTCAAATAAATGGCCAGATATACTGCATTTATAAACTGATTCTAAAATTCATATGGAAATGTAAAGAATCTAGAATAGCAAAAATAAACTTATAAAAGAACAGCAAATTTGGAAGACATAATATTTGACTACTAGATTTATTGAAAAACTACATTAATCAAGGCAATATGGTATTGGTATCAAGATGGACAATCAAATGAATTGAAGAGAAGATAGAGTCCAGAAAATTGACTAAAATATGTGTTCAGCATGTATTGATTTTTGACAAAAGTTCAAAACCAATTCAGCAAAGAAAGGTGGTATTTTACAAATGAAGCTTGAAACATGGATACCTACATGTTCCCATATTATCCATAAAATTTTTTATTTTGAGTTAACTTTTATGAATTTTTATTATGTATTTTATTTTTATAATAAAATTACATAAAAATTATCTCAGAATTAAATAATGGCCAAAATATAAACTTCTACAATAAAACATGGAAAATTATGTGATCCTGAGTTTATCAAATATTTTTAGGAAACTGAAACAGAAGCTCACTTATAAAATACACATCATCAAAATTATGAAATTCTGCTCCTTGAAATGCAGTTAAGAGAATGAACCAAGAAAACATAGCTTGTAAGGAAACATTTTTATGTCACGTACTGGTGACTTACCATTTATATATAAAGTACTCTTAAAATTCAATAAAGAGAAATAAGCAAAAGAATTTTTTTAAATTGGTAAAAAATTTGTAATAAATACTTCATTGAGATGAAAGAGAAGGCAAATAAGCACATCAAATGGTAATCAACATCATTATTCATTAAGGAAATGCACAAGTAAATAAATACCATTGTCCCCCTATTGAAATGTCTAAATTATAAAGAGAGAGAAAAAGACAAAGACTGCACTTAGCAAGTGTTGGTGAAGATGTGGAAGATGTGGAGCAACTGGAACTTCATCCATAGTTGAGAGGAATATAAAGTGGCAGGACTGTTGGAAAACAGCTTGGTAGTTTCTTACCCTATTGAACATACAGCTATCATAAGACCCAGCCATTCCACTCCCATGTACATATATACAAAATTAAATGTCATATGCAGACAAACAATTCTACATGAGTATTAGTGGTATCATTGTTTGTAATAGGAAAAAAATCAAAACAATTCAATTGTTCACCAAAAGTTGAAGACTTGAACAATTTTTGAGAATACTACTCCACAATAAACAACCAGCTACTGATATATAGAATGCCATGGATGAATATTAAAACAATTTTGCTCAGAGAAAAGCCTGAGACTATAGCAAATACTGTATGAATGCATTTACCCAAAATTTAAAAATTCACTGTGGTCTGCATCAGTGATCAGATCAATGGTTGTCTGCGTTGAAATAGCACCAAGTATGAGGGCACAATTACAAAGGGAAAAAAGGAGACCTGTTAAAGTAACAAACATATTCATTATTTTGTTTAAATAGTCAAATGGGTATATGGATATGTCAAGGCTTATTAAACTGTACACTTTAAATATGTGGTTTATTCTATGTCTATTAATTCTCAATAAATATGTTAAAAGACTAAGATTATAGTTTAAACATTTCGTTAAAAGCATACAATGGCTTTAAGTAAAAATAAATAAATGTATGAAACTATCATTATCTTTACAAAATATGTAAACATAATATATCTGATACAAATAAGAATAAAAGGTACAAGAGAACCATCCACGTGTATATTCTTATATTACACTCATTGTAGTATAATTTTGATTCAATATGTACTCTGTGATATGTAAAAGATATATATTGAAATTATTAAAGGAGGGAGTAAAAAATTATACAAGATTTTATGGTAAAAATGCTAAATATAACTGTGATATTGTCTCAAGAACACACAGTGAAACCAATATGAGAATTCAGAAAGCTACCCACACTTACATATTTCTTAGTAAAAGTGGTGCTTATTTTTTTCTTTTTAATTGGCTCTGGCCATAGGGAAACAAAATGCACTATAATCTCTGCTTTATACAGTATATAAAAATTAATTCAAGAGGGATATTAGACTATTCTAATTCTATGGGGATATTAACTATTAAAACCAAAAGCTTCTATAAGAAAACTATAAGAATATCTTCATGGTTTACTTTATTAGTCATCAAAACATTGCCAAGTACAATCATAATAAGATACCACTAGATACACTCCCAAGAAAGGATAAAATTATAAAGGCTGACAACTCAAATGTCAGTAATGATATGGAGCCACCAAAAACTGTCTTCCATTGCTGATGAGAATGAAATTAGTACAAGCATTCTGGAAATAGAAGTTTGAAAAATCTTACAAAGATGAACATTTGATCTAGCAGTCTCAATTGTTTTCAAGAAAAACAAATACATTTGTCCACAAAAAGACTTGTATCTAAATTATCTCAGAAACTTTATTAATAACAACCCTAAAATATAAATAACATGGATGTCAATCATCAGAAGAATGGATAAACGCTGCATGGTAGACTTAGGTACTGAATTAATATGTTGCAGAAACCCATTTTACAAACTGGAACACAACAAATTATACGCAACAAGATGGATGAAATTCAGACTTTAAGGTAAGAGAAAGAAGCTGGGCACAAAAAATACTTTATGACTACATGTATATGAAGTTGTAGAACAAAGAAGTTAGTGAAAAATATCAGAACTATGGTTATTTAAGGGATGGGCAACCCTTGCTAAACCAGACACAGGATGAAGTGTCTGGGGTGGAGGAAATGGTCTGTATTTTGATATATACATTGGACTATACATAACTTATTTACCAAAATTATTCATTTAATATCTGTGTATTTTAATTTAAGCCAATTTTTCTGAAAAATTGAGTGAGACAAATGTGTGGAGGTAAAAACTAAATAGGAATGTTGATCGTGAATGTTGATTCTTTTAAGAGCTGAGTGATGGAGGCACAGACTTTCATATTTCTCTTTAATTTTGTATGTGTCTTTGAATTTTCAAGGTTAAAATGCTTAAAAACTTTAAAGCATACTAGTGCCATAATGGAGAGCATGTGTACTGGTGATAATTATTACAGAAAATCAAGGATAAGAAAAGGTACTTTCATGAAGAGTAAAACTGGAAACTCATGGGAGGGAAAAAGACTGTCAAAGTGATTAGCTATTATTATTAATACATGATGTTAATCAGGAGAAACATCAATGTGTGAGTAAGGAGGCAGATTTATATACTAGAGAGACCCATGTTTGCATTTTTGTTCTTCTTTATTAGCTTTGTTACTTTGTGCAAAGCAATTAACCTTTCTGAGCTTCATTTTATTCAACTCTAAAATGAGATTAATTATCTGTACCTCAGAAGGTGACATGGAAAATCTGGCAATTTTAATTTCTTGTAACCAGATTGTACATTGCATGAAATTGAGCACATATTAAAGGAAAGTTTGTTTTCTTCTTTTCTTAGCCCACTATTTAGCCCCATGCCCTGACTTAAATTATTTTTTAAAAAATCAGGTTGATTAAATTATGTGAATTAGACCATATATATTTCTAGTCTTGGAAAATAAAGTTTGGATATAAATAAGATTAATATGGGAGAAAGATAAATTTGATTAACCCTCCAATTGGGGCTTTCTCTTCATTGTAGAAAGTACTTTGTTAGCTGTGCAGCTTTTGGTCAAAAACTTCCTCTGCTGTGAAATAAAATAACTAGATTACAAGATTAAAGAAAATATTATATATAAAATTTCTTAATATTGCTTTGTATTATTTAGTATATACAAATTTTAGTTACATTTCTTACTAACCTAAGTGCTACAAAAAGGCTGATTTTGCTGCTTTGTTATTTTGTGATCTAGTTGCAAGCTAGACTGGAAAAGAAATTCCAAAGACTAGACCACTTAAAGAGTTTTTGACTGATAAACTGATTCTTATAGCTTTATGAGAACCAAGATTGTATATTTGTAATTATGTATTCATAATTTTGAAGAGATAAATGAAGCTTTCTTTCACTAACAGGTAAGGCAGAATATACTTTATGTCAGTTCTTGGAGCAATAAATCTGAGGACCCACAGAAAATAATTTTGCATGCACAATGTCTCACATAGATTAACTAGAGCAGAAACAGTAAAGTTACCTGTAATTTAAGGAGATTTTTCTGATAGAGCATATTTAACAAAACTGGAATCCAAGAGTGAAGGAATTTTTCCTGACGCTTCTGAAGGCTGCAATTCTGAAGTTAAGTAATGTTATCAAAGCAACACATAAGGACAATGGTTTCTGAGCTATCATTTAGGATTAAGTTGGATAGATGCCTTAAATTTGTGAGAATGATAATATTGTAGCACATGTATAATTTGTTCTGTACCTTGTAACATCTTAAATAATAATCTTCATTTTATCTTTTGCAATAAATACATAGCAGAACTGGATTCCTTATTTAGCCATAACTTTTCAGAACAGAAGAGAAACTCTAACATGTAGAATATATTTGGCTTATCAATCTCTAAAAAACACAACATGAAAAAGCATCATAATATAAATTTAAGATGATTTACATGATGTATGCTTAAATTTCTCCACAATACAAATATCTAGTCTTAGTTTGTCCAGGCTACTATAACATAAAAGCATAAACTAGGTGGCTTATAAACAACACAAGTTTATTTCTTATAGTTCTGGACATGGGAAGTCTAATATCAGGGTTCTGGCAGCATCAGCATCTGGAGAGGGTCTCCTTCTTCATCCACTTTCTCATTGTATCTTCTTGTGGTGGAGGGGCAACAGACTCCCTGAGGTCTCTTATAAGCATACCAATACTGTTCGTGAGGGCTCTGCTCTGCTAATATCATTGCCTAGGGTATTAAGATTTCACCAAACAAACTTTTTGGGGGAACTTTGATATTTAGTCCATTGCTCTAATGAAAATGGGACTCTGTAATGAATAATCAATTAATTAGAAAATATAGGAATGCCATAGTTGAGATGTAGAACATGAAGTACCTTGCAAGATGGAAGAGGATTTCTAGGTTTTCTATATCTTTGTAGACATGAGAGGCAATGTAACTCATATTTAAAGCACACACACAGACCACACACAACACATATAAGCAATAGCAAATAAAATGATACTAACAAAACAAAATGCAGCTTCATATCTATGCTGCATTTCATCACAATTAGATGTGGAAGAAAGGGTGACATTTATTTAATTGTCTCTAACGTATTTTAAAAAGCTCACTTGTTACTTATACTTAGCTTTGAAACAACTGGTTTACTCACTGTTCTAAAATACCTCAAACTGTTTTCAAAAGTTTGATTTTTGTTAATGTGTCAGCTATTAAAGATATATTATTTGAAGGAATTTAAACATGAAAAGATATTGGCTGTAATCTCAAAATGCTCACAATTAGTTACAACTAATCAAAAATATCAACAAGAGAAAAACCCAAGGCCCAGTTGGCTTCACTGGTGAATTCTATTAAGCATTTAAGGAAGAAATAAGGCCACTTCTTCATAACATATTGATAAAGAGGGAATATTTTCCAACTCATTGGATGAAACTAGTTTTAGATTAATGCAAAAGCCAGACAAAGGTATTTTAAAAAATAACAAAGGAAGAAAACCACATCATTATCTTCCCTGGATAGAGATGCAAAAAGCAAGTAAATAATAGGAAATCAAATCCAGTGATAAGAGTGAGACCAAGGTGACCCAGTGAGATTTATCCTAAGAATGCAAAGTTGGTTTAATTTTTGAAAATCAGTAATTGTAATAATACCACATGACATTTTGAGAAGATTCCAAAAGATTATTTAATAAAATCTAATGCCAGTTTGTGATTCCTCAACAAATTAAAAATAAGGGAATTTAATCAACTTCATAAAAGATGTCTATGAAAAGCTACAGCTAATACTACCTTCCCTCTTAGATTAGGGAAACAGGTAAGATGCCTGCTCACATTACTTCTTTCTCACACTACATGAAGATTCTAATAATCATTGAATTGAACATTTATATCCAGTCAAATTTGTGATACACACATTTTGCTCTAATAAACCTTTTAATGAAATTTTCTTTTTCCCTTCTATGTATCTCCTATACAGTTTAAAAAATATAAAGAAAAAAATTTCCAAATTTTCTATTTTGGGTCATGAACTGATTAAAAATGCAAGAGTTTTAACTTCATGTAGGATTTGGAAAATAGAAGTTCAAACTTTCTTGCTTTTGTTCAAATGCTATATGTTGAAATTTCATCACTATTAGATTCTTTAAGATTTTCTGTATTTTATATTTGAAATGACTTGCCTTTCCCACTGACAATAAACTTTTAAGTCAATCCATTCAAATTACAAATTAATTTCATACAAAGCAAAAGCTTTCAGAAATAATTTTCATTTTTATATCCTATATTAAATATCTGAATAAGTAAAAATAAATTTATATTCTGATATCATTCCTTCTAAAATATAGTATAAATTTTATCATCATTCATTATACATATTTATCTGTACCTAAATTTATATTTATCATGTTATTCATGCAATATCTGTAAGCTAATATTTAAAAATAAAGGCAGAAAACTATATTTAACAATCAAGAAATACAAAACTAAGTATGCAGATATTTCATTCTCCAAAACCTTTAAAATAAAAAAATCACAATTGTTTTTATATATAATCATTCTTTATTAGTAGTATCCAATCCATAGGTGGGGGAAGAATGTAAAGTTTTGTTGTTGTTTTCTTGTTTTAATTTATAATCTTTCAACATAAAATTAACAAGGAAAATAAACATTTCCACAAAGAAGAGAGTAAGAATGGATATTGATTATAGTAGTGAGCACTGTACATACCATGAAGGACCTTTTTTATGTTTTATAAAAGCTGAGAAACTTCAATTAACTTGGATTTTTTGTAAATCCTACCCAATATTATACCTCATAATTCAAATTCCAAATTCACTTATCACTAAAGTAATGTAAAACCTTTGAAAGAAAAATAATTCAATACATTCAATAGTAATAGAATAAAAATTATAGGCTTACAATATGTTCTCATTCAACAGAGATGTTTTTAAGTTTGCTGTATTATTTGATAAGATGATGTAGCTGAATTATATTATGAAACAATATAGTGAGTGTTTTAATCAGCTTTTTCATTGCTATAACCAAAAGACCTGACAAGAACAATTTTAGAGGAGAAAAAGTTGATTTGGTTCTCTTGCTTTCAGAGGTCTCAGTTCATAGATGGTTGACTGTTGCTCTGGGCCCAAGTTGAGGCAGAGAATCATGGCAGAAGGGTGTGGAGGAGAAAAGAAACTCAGAGCATGGCAATCAAAAGGTAGAGATAAAGTTCCACTCACCAGGTACAAAATACATATCTCAAAGGCATGCCACCAGTGACTCACCTTCTCCAGTCATACCTTACTTGCCTATAGTTACCAGTTAATTCATACCAGTGAATTAAGCCATTGATAAGGTTATACCTTTCATAACCTAATCGTTTTGCCTCTGAGCTTTCTTGCATTTTCTCACACATGAGCCTTTGTGGGATACCATTTACCCCAACCTTAACAGTGAGAATGCAAAAAGTTAAATAAAATCATACATCCACTGCACAATCAGGATAACTTGGAGAAAAACATTTTTACCTCTTGTGTTCTTTCTTTTTTGTAAACATTGACTTCTAGCTCCACAACTCTATATTGACTTCAGAATGAGGAATGCTAGAATAGTTTTAAGAAAGATTCCTAGAATTTTTAAGTCTTAAAAGAATCAGGTTAGAAAATTAGGTTTCCACATTAATATGAATGTTTTGGGATACAAATGCTAGGAAAGACATTTTGGTGGTGTTTTATTCATAATGAGACTTCCCTTCATGGAAATCCATGGTTACTTGTATAGGTCCCAGAGAGTGCATTGGTAAATGATACAAGTAATTCTATGTCCTGACCAAGAATAACTGAACCCATAGCAAACAGATTTTCATCTTGTAAATTTTTGGGGTCTGAGAATTCTCCTTTGGGCAGATGGAACTATAACATGAAAACTTGGGAATTGATGATGAGTATATGCCATTTTGTAGTCTGGAGAGTAGAGAAAATTGACATGGACAAAGGAAAAGTGGTGGAAGTAGGGGAATATGAATATGAATATGGAAACAAATGGGGCAAAAAGATGCAAAAGAAGAGGTACTTTCTACCCTAGTTCTCCTACTTTTTCATTTCCATGTTTCCCAAGTACTGGCTGCATTCTTTTGGATGCTAAGTTATATACTGTGTCCTTAACAATACATTTATTATGTTCTTTGTTTTATCTTGTTTGTTGATTTGTTTGCTATTGATGTTATTCTTATTTTGAGAAGTTATAAGGAAAGAACAAGGAAAATGATAGACTGAAACTGGAAGAAATAGATTCACTTGAGAAATATTTCAGAATAGAATTGACGAAATTAAAGCTACTGATAATATGTAAATATATACCTAAATCTTAGAGCAGAAAGAGATAATAAAAGAGATATTAGCTTATCTCTTAAGCTAGTGATAAAACTAGCAAATGTTAATTTTTTAACCTGGATTTTGAGGTTACTTGGTACTAGATATTTAAATGAATAAATGTGAAACTTAAGAAATATTATAGTGTTTTCAATATATTATATGGTATAATTACAATATTTGTTGTACATTGTTATAAAATGATAACCTTTTAATTTGGGAAGAAAATTTGAGATCATGTATTTTGAAATTTCACCTTCATTTTTTAAAAGTCATGTTTTAACCTATTATTTTATTTAGCAAAGTTTTAAGATTGCTTTTACATTGAGAAACAATATAGTAAAACTTAAATAGCATTATGTTATTAAGATAATAAAAACACAAATTCTTACTATTTAGATTTTGCCATATTTACATATAAAAATGTTTAAATTGTGGAAAATACTGCAAGGGCAAATTTCACATTCTCTTTGAAGATGAGAAAAGATAAACAAGTAAATTTTATTTCACAATTTTGAATTTTGTTCTTTGCATTATTAATAATATTTGGATAATTAATAATAAATTATACTTATAACAACAATACATAAACTTCTTTGAAGTTATTCAGTAACATTTTTATTTCTAAATTATTTTTTGTCTTTCCAAGTATGTCTATTAGGTTGCAGAAGGCCACTAGGACATTTCTGTTATTATATCATTTCTAGTTTCATATATTCCACAAGTCTTATGTACCTCTTATTTTCTAATAATATACTATTTGGCTTCTTTCTATATAGAAAATGGAGATTTTGTTCTATACAGAAAATGGAGGTTTCAATTTGTTATATTTTATGTTGTCACATATTTTTTACATTGAAAATGCCAATAAAGTTTTAAAAACCCAATATCCTCCATTAGTATAATTAAATATTTTAAAATGCTAGGCTCTCTATTAAGTATTTTACATGTATTTTCTTAAGTAAAGTTCATCAGAGTTTTCTGAGATTATACTTTGTACATTAGCTGTTTAAATGAAGAAATAGAAACTCATTCAGTGTTACATAGGTAACAAGAAAACAGATCTTCATTCAAACCTAGGTTTGTTGCATGCCAAATAAATCTTTCTACTGCTACTGCAAACTCCTTCAAAGAAAAGTAAATGTGAATATATTATACATTTTCAAAGTTTCATATAAGTAGTACAAGAAAATCATCTTTATGAACCACAAATAATGTAACATTTGGAGATCTACATTTTGTAAAAGGTGACATCCAAAATGATGGAGGCTGAAGTTGCCTGCTGGTTTATTAAATTGCATTTCTGCTTTTTTGATCTATAATGAATTTGTAAGAGTGAAGAAAGACATAAATCAGTTAAAAATATCAATAGGCCAGTTGTGGTGGCACACACCTGTAACCCTAGTGACTGGGGAGGCTGGAGCAAGACAATCACAAGTTCAAAGCCAGCCTTAGCAACAGTGAGGTGCTAAGCAACTCAGTGAGACCCTGTCTCTAAATAAAATACAAAAAAGGGTTGGAGATGTGGCTCAGTGGTGGAGTGCCCCTGAGGTCAATCTCTAGTACCCCCTCCCCCCCCAAAATCAATAAGCCTATGTGCCACAAGTATCAGATTACTAACATCAATAAGTTTGATACAGTGACTGATAAATAGCAATCATTAACTTGAAGTAGCAAATTCTCAGATGTGTAATTGAAATGCTTAATAAAATGAAAATAACAACAAAGACTTACAAATGCTTCATGTGTGTTATACACGATTCTAAGAAATTTAAGAACATCTATTCATGTGATCCTTACAGCAATCCTGTGAAATTGGTACCATTATCTGTCTTCACATTTTAGATGAGGAAACTTAGCCACAAAGTGGTTAACTAACTTTATCAAGATCACCCAGAAGTAAGCAGTGGTATTTTCACAAAGGTTTCTTGCTTCTAGAATATGTGATCTGAAACAATATCCTGTGCCTAATCTCAGGTAAGAGAATAGATCTCACCGAGGCTTAGTTAGCCTGTCACTTACAGCTTTCTCAGGTACTTTACAGTATTGATTATACTTTTTTTTTTTTTTTTTGCCTGATACTTTCCTTATTTTATGAAATGCTTCTGACTGGCATTTAGCTATGTCCAGGGCTCCCACATTATCCCTCTTATTCCTGGAGTTAAGCTTGCCATATCCCTGAAATTCCCATTAGAACTAAACTCATTGAGAGGGTTACCTATATTTATCAGCCCTGTTGGGTTAAAGCTATTTATAAAAATACATACAGTATATCCACAACTCTCCCCAAAGAGTTTATTTTAAAGTTCATTATTGCCCTTTTGTCATGGATCATGATGAGATTTTTAAACCCTTTTTGAACTTGTCATCTTAGTAATTTTTAATACAGTAGTCTTTTATTGTCCCGGCTAAACTGGTGTTCCATTGTATTTAACTACTTTTATGAAGAGCTGGCTTATCACTGTAAAACAAGCTGGTAAATTATGGAATGGAATTATGTGCATTTTTGCATTATATTTGTTAAGCTTTCTAAAATATTTTAAAATCATAATGGTTTGGCAGTAAAATAAAATGTACATCACGGAAGCTGAAATGCATGGGGATAATTCGGCATGAATTTGGTAATGCAGTGAGTACAGATCAATGGGGGGATGACTGCATCTCCATATTTATGTGCAAAGCAACAATACATTTCTTTGTAGTACTTGAAAAAGAAAGATAAGAATAGATGAAGATAGGTGGAATTTTGTTACTGAGCTATGTGCAGGAGGATTGCCTTTCACATGCTAAGCTGGAAATTACTAGCTGTAAAATTGCGGAAAAAGGATTCAGTGGCTTGAAAGAAATTTGGAAGCAAAAATGGGATGCACTGTAAAGAAATCCTATCGTGCTAAAATTCCCGGTAACAGTGAATCATAGTGTGTGTGTTTGTGGGAGGGATGACATCAACACTACTGAGAGGAGCTTGATTGTGATAGAAAAAAGTTTTAAGAAAAACATTATCCAGTTTGTTTCACTTAGGTGTACTGAACTGTTTGCTCAAGAGTAATATTTGATGAAACTATGTCTAAGTAAATTTTAAAAATTATTAAAGAAATTTAAGCCTAATTATTGGAAACCATTGCATCCCAAAATGTTTTTTATTCTTAATAACACAAAAATTGCATCTCATCATGAAATTGATGAGATTTCATCAATTACAGATTTGATGAAGTACAATATCATAATTTGCATGTGATTATTTGATTACTCTCTATCTTCCCCTTCAGATTATAAATGCTGTAAGGGCATATCTTTGTTGCTTACGATTCTATCCCAGAGAATGTAACAATGCTCTGGGCGTATAAAATGGATAAACTTCATATCATTTAAAGAGTTGAAAACAAATAGGGTTCAGGTGATTATCTCTTTTAAAGTAAGTTGGTATCCTGAGGTTTCTATTGACTAGCTAGTTCCTTGATGTTCTTTATATCTATGAAACATTTCAAGTCCTATAATAGGGACAACAAAAGGAACTTTCTACATTTTAGAAACAGGGTATATTTTTTTAGCCCATATTTCTTAGTATAAGCCACATCATCAGCCAGTTCTTCTAACATTATTTACATGAGTCACCATCCTTCAAGTATTTATAATATGTATGTAATTGTCATCATTGTTCAGTGGGCTTTGAAAGTTTGGTTTTTTTGTTTGTTTTTGCTTTTGTTTTTTTTTCCCACCCAGGTGCAGTGGCACACACCTGTAACCCCAGAAACTTGGGAAGCTATGGCAGGAGGATGGCAAGTTTAAGGCCAGTTTTCCACTTTAGGAAAACCCTGTCTCAACATGAAATAAAAAAGGGCTGGGATGCTTCACTCATTTGCATCTCTTGCTTCTCTGCTGAAGGCATTTCAGGTTGCAGACCATGTTATACATCTAGAACAGTCACTGAGGAAACTGCTGTCTTAATTTTCGAATTCACTCACACACACATTGAATATCTGCTATTGTTTCTATTAACTAACATTTTATTAATGATGAAGAAGGAAAAATAGTCATAGAAAACAATAAATTCAAAAAAGGTTCCTTCATTCCCCCTACCCAACAAAAATTGATACTCTCATAGAAAACTCACTTCCTTTTATAGAAATTAAGGTGATCATTAAATCTGTCCAATCGTTTAATTATTCTAATTTAGCTGTTTTTTTTTTTTTTCAGTATTGAGATCGAACTCAGGGGCACTCAGTCACTGAGCCATATCCCCAGCCCTATTTTGTATTTTATTTAGAGACAAGGTCTCACTGAGTTGCTTAGTACCTCACTGTTGCTGAGGCTGGCTTTGAACTTGCAATCCTCCTGCCTCAGTCTCCTAAGCCATTGGGATTACAGGCATGCACCACCATGCCCAGCCAACTGCACTGTCAAATAAGCTTATTCACTACATTGACCAAAACAATAAATAAATGTCACCGAAATAAAAAGAAAAGAAAAGAAAGGGCTGATAAAAAAAAAAAAAGAAAAAAAAGGAATGAAAGAAAGAAAGGAAAGAAGGAAGGAAGGGAGGGAGGGAGGGAGGGAGAGAAAGAAAGATAAAGAAAGGACTGAGAAATACAGCTTGGTGGTAGAGTGCTTGCCTACCATGCTTTAGGCCTTGGGTTCAATTCCAAACAAAACAAAACAAAATAAAACAAACAAAACAAAAATATTTTCTCTCTTGCTTCTATAGAATCCTTAATATAATTTCATCAGAATCCTATATCTCTATATATATTTAGTAAGGTTGAAGTCAGAAGCTGTGACTATCACATACATAGAAATCAGTTAACTCCCACATATTACAGCATAGATGTACAGAAACCAGAGGCGTTACACTAAATTTACCTTTAACTTATTTCCCTAAGTTTCACCCGTCTGCAAGTAGATAAGGAATCACCCTGGCAGCATCCCCCTAGAGCAGATGGAAAAACGTTGGCACTCAACAGTCTCTGCTGGTATTTCAGAGTGCCTCACATTTTCTTGCAAACAAGACTGCTCTCACCAGCTGCTACCACCACTGCTGCTGTCTCCTTCTGGGTGCTGGCCCCATCCTGTCATCTTTACCTTCTCCATTTGAAGTTCTAGGCACATACTGCTGCTTTATCGTGTACTCTCAGGTACTGCTTGCTCCTTGGATGGGCTACTGTTGCCCTGCCTAATGTCCTTGTGTATGTATGTACAAGAGTCTTATAGCCAAATGAAGGTGATTTGGAGGAAATGAGGAGAGAATGCACTGCTATCCTTAGATTCACATGTCAGAGTAAAGAAGAAAGCCAGACTATAAATCTTTCAAGGAATTCACTTTTTGTCTTTTTAACATACTAACTGTGTCTTCAGAGAACTCATCAGCACTAGGATGAAGGGCACATCAGAGGGATTAATATTCCAGAATCAGCAGCTCTTTGAGTAAACACTGGCTGTATATGAGGATAGCTCCTTGAGGCTGGCTCCTTTTTCAGTTAGGATGGAATGTTCCAGAATCTTCCTTACTTCTTTTAAGCCTGTCCCACCCATTTCTAGAAAACCCTTACTATGTAGACTTACACTGGAATTCTCATTTATAACTTATAATTATAACAGAAAATATACAATGTGTTTTGACTGGGTAATACAAAAATGTTTATCTTTTTCTCATGGCTTAAATTCTAACTGGAAATAATTTTCTTAAAAAGTAATTCTGAAGGAATTTTAAATGGTGTTTTATGCACCATTTATGTTTTCTTTTTCACCATGATTGTGACTTTTCTTTGACTTGGATGCTGGTAGTAGACTAGGAATCCCTTTAGTTAAAAGTGCCCTTTGTAGTTGGTAGTGTCACTTTGAATAATTAAGACGGACTGGCACTCTTTGTTGACAGATGTTCATTAGTTCTGCTGACAGTTCTAATGCAGACTCTTAATGTGCCCTTTGACCATTCAGTTCCTCCTCTGTGCTAGACTCCACCTGTAAAGCTGGGCTAATAGACCTCACTAGGGGTTCCTAAGGATTCCTTATTTACTTTCCATCTTGGGTATAGCAGCAGCACAGAACATTAGCAATGCTTGATGATACTCTCATTTTGTACTAAGAAGTGGTAGTTTTTTGGATTAAAATAAATAAGACAAAGCCTGACCAGAAGAAACCTCCCTTACTTATTTGCCTCTAGTAACTTTGGTACTTCTTTGCTAAGCAAATGCTATAACTGGGTGCAATCAGACAGGAAGCAGTTGGAGGAGAATGACCAAGGCCTTCCATATGTTTTGAATAGTTATCTTCCTTTCCAGGTAGATCACTCCTACAATGGGATAGTTTATCTCCTCAGAACAATACATTATTTTTGTAAATTACTATTATTTGAAATGATAGAATATGAAGAGAGAATATTGATTTTTCCTGTGAGAAACAGTACTAGAATATAGTTATATAGCTATCAGAAATGAAGTACATGTGTCTATATGCAATATCTAAAGAAGCTTTGATACATTAAATGCATTTAGTTCAATATTTTTCAAGTTTTGGAAGTAGAGATGTAGTTCAGTGGTAAAACACTTGCTTAGCATGTATGAAAACCTGGGTCAATTCCCAGAACCCAAACCCTTAAAAAGGACATTCTCTAAGCTTTTAAAATGGGTTCATGAAAGTTCTGAAATTGCATGTCATAATATATCTCATGGTTCTTTTCAAGTAACTTATAATCATTTAGAAAAGAGAAAAATATACAACACAAAGAGAAAATAACATGATTATAAATGTTTATACACATGTATATATGTATATTACACAGAGATACCAAGTAACATGGGAAGTCAGGTGTGGTGGTGTACAACTGTAATCATAGCAATTTGTGGTGCACAACTGTAATCCCAGCGACTTGGGAGGCTGAGGCAGGAGGATTGAGATTTCAAAGCCAGGCTCAACAATTTAGCAAGACCCTAAAGCAACTTAGCCAAGACACCATATTTAAATAAAATATAAAAAAATGGCTGAGAATGTGGCTCAGTGGTTACATGTCCCTGGGTTCAATCACTTGTACCAAAAAATAAAAAATAAATAAATAAATAAAAGTGTTCCAAGTATCTTGGGAGATAAAACCACAACATGCTATAATGCTATACCTGCCACAGGTTTCAGGGAAAGTAGTTACAACATAATTTTAAAGGACTGAAACAACTGATAAGATTTCAACATCCAGATATTGAAAATGGTTCAGCATAGGTAGGCAAAAGGGGGAAAATAAGTCTGAAGAAGAGTTAAAGAAATAATTCTAATAAAGTGGAAGTTCTTCTGGAAGTGACTGTCTATAAAGCCTCAGAGAGGACAGTTTTATCTGGGTTCCTGAAATGGATCTCAATATTAAACATCTGGATGTCCTGATATATGTGAGAATAGAAATATTTTTCAGGATATATTCAGATGATTCAAGCACAGAAATGGATAAAATCCCAAATGGGAATATAGTAATGAGAAGTATAAAAAATAACATGAATCATATACTCATAGTAGGAGAAAAATATACCAGCAAACATCTGTTATGAGCCAAATTACTGTCAGAAAGTTGCTTAACTAACAAAGTTACAGGAGTTAGGAGGCATTTTCATAATTTAGAGCTGTTAAGGTGTGATGAATTTTTACCAGCGTGAATAAAGTCCTATAGTCCTTAACTAAGACGTTCAGTTTCTTAGACAATGGTTGACAAAGTATCAGTTTAAAGGTATTTGCCTTTTTGATTACTCTTTTCTTTGACATTTATTTTTCCTAAAAGACATGTTCTCTGTTTAGTTAGAATAATTATTTTTGTCAAAATATACGTAAGCCTTGGGTTCATCTACTCCTTTCTATCATCCAATTTATGGCACTTTTGTCATTGAGAAAAAAAATGATTTTTGCCCCCTTTCCCTCTTCTTCTCAGGGAGGATTCTGTACATTTAAGTATTCAACAAATTTTTTTTTGGTACAGAGTATTGAACCCATGATGCTTTAGCAACATATCCCCCATATATCCTGTATCCTTTTTATTTTATTTTTAAATTTTGAGACAGAATTTCACTAAATTGCTGGAATTGACCTTGAACTTAAGATCCTCCTGCCTCAGCCTTGTGAGTTACTAAGAATTCAGGTGTGCAGCACTGCATACCACTAACATATGCCTTTTGAATGGAGGTAAACATATTCATTCTCTATTTTGCAGAAACTAGAACTTTCTTTCTTTTTTCTTTTTGGTGCTGGAGATTGAACTCAGGGGCACTTGACCACTGAGCCACATC
Source organism: Geosciurus inauris (assembly GCA_004024805.1). Lineage (NCBI taxonomy): Eukaryota > Metazoa > Chordata > Mammalia > Rodentia > Sciuridae > Geosciurus > Geosciurus inauris. The sequence continues at coordinate 49,119 of PVHX01002392.1, read as the reverse complement.
CCCAGCCCTATTTTGTGTTTTATGTAGAGACAGGGTCTCACTGAGTTGCTGAGGCTCACCTTGGTCTCACCTCGCCCTTGCTAAGGCTGGCTTTGAACTCGTGATTCTCCTGTCTCAGCCCCCCTAAGTGCTGGGATTACAGGCTTGCACCACCGCACAAAGCTTAGAACTCTTTCAATCAAATCAAATTCATATTTTCAGATTTTTGCTACTGTTACTTCTTAAGAAATAGCTGTTAAAGTTATATGCTCTCGACTAATTTCTAAATGCTTAAAAATATGACAAAAAAGAATCACAAAAGTAAAATGTGTATCTATTTAAGCCTCTATAAATTATTAAATCTACTTTCATTTTTTATACATATATTCAAGATTTCATTGGGAGGCTGGCCTAAGAGTAGTGAAACCTGATTTAAGGAAAACATGATGGAATCTTAAAAGCCTAAGGTATCTGCATGTTTCTGTTCCTTTTATTTTGCAAGATGGCAAAATAATTAATATTTATATCTAGACATTTCTTGTCTTCCTTTATAGCCTTTTCTTTCTTCTTGTCTCTTTATATTTCCAGGGCCCTCAACAATTTCTCTACCAGATAATTTCTCTTTCCAGATATTTCTAGTCTACAACCCTGTGGCCCATATGTCACCTATCATTTCATATAGCAACTATCACATACTGAGTGCTTAGCATGTGTCTGGTATTATAAGACAATGTTATAATAACCATGTTGAACAATTTGAATCAAATTGCAAAGGTTAGCATGAACAAACATGCCAGGCACATCGTGCTAAGGGCTGCTACCCTGGTACTTTAGTCATTTGTGTTTTCATAATAGAAGACCATAATCTGGGTAATTCATAAAGAACAGAAATTTGGTACAGTTGTGAAAACTGGGAAAGTTCAGGATCAAGGTGCCAGAAATTTTGTTGTCTGGTTTGGGCTTCCTCTCTGTTTCAAAAGACGTTGTATCCTCTGGATGGGAGAAATGCTGTTTTTCACCTGGCAGTAGAGAAAGAAAGAGAGAGAGAGAGAAAGAGAGAGGAAGAAAGGCACCATCTAGGCACCTCCCAAGAGGCCCTACTTCTCAATACCACAGAGCAGGGACTCACACTTCCAACACAAATTTCAAGGACAAACTTAAATCATATCACCAAATTATCACACTGCCTAAAATGTGCCCCGCCAATCTCTTTCATGATATTCATGGAGTCTTCTTTCTCATTTCACATGGGTCATCTTTTGAACATTACCTCCACAAAGAAAATTCTTCTGACCACTCAAATTAATTCCTCCCTTCACTTTCCAATACTCTCTATATTATTGTTCAACTGTATTTTCTACCCATTATAACACTCTTGCTATCTGACATTTTAAATGTATTTTATATTTATATTTTAAACATTGTATATTTATGAAATAGTTTCAATATGTATTTTTGTTTGTTTGTTTCCCTTCAATGATATAAGCTCTATGATGGCAGGTGTTCAGTCTGTTCTGGTCTCCACTGTGTCCATAACCTTAATACCAGGACTTAGCATATAGAAAATATCAACAAGTATTTGTTCAATGACTAAAGGTATGACTAATCCCCTATTGCTCAAAGAAGTTAGTTAGCCAAAGTTACAGGACAATTGCAATTGTTTGTTAATGTGTTATTTTCCTTATGAAAAATGAAAACATGTAAATTGAACCTTCTGTACAAATGTTACTTCACAATGCTGGATCTGCAAGTGCCTTAATTTTTATCACATAATAATGCAGTTACAAAATGATAACAATAATTAGAAGAACAATAGCAAAGATATAAAACATTTGAGTAATTTGTATCAGGCACTAGTTAAAATGGTTTCTTTCTCTTTTTTTCTCTTAAATTTCTTCCAAATTAACGTATTGAAATTTCTATGACCACCATTACATAAATGAGAGAACTGAGCACAAAATGAAATTTTCCAAATTTATTGCTACTGAGCCCCAGCAAGCACAACATTTCTGAACATGCACTGCAGTGTCACTTTCCCTTTGAGTTAAAGTGTAGTGTTTAGGGTCCATATTGCCCTTAATCAGATGAGCTATGATAGAAGTCTTTTGTATTAATTGAGAGTGCTCCCATTGGGGTTTTGCCTGGGAAGTAAAGGATGTGTTTTGGTCATAGTGAATTTTTGTGAGTTATCCAAAAATTTGACATAAGTTCCTTTCAAGGGTAGCTGTGGTAGTCCCTGCTTCCACATGAGTGACATATTTGTCCCTTGCAGGTAGCAAGCGGATGCCATAGTCTTTGTGCCCACTCAGAGGGTCCTTTAACTCATTATGTTCAGTGTTTTTAATTCTGTTAATATTTCAATGAAATTAAGACAGGTGCATTAAAATAGGTTGGAAAGCATAATCTAGAGCCTACATGTTATTATATCAATTGATATTATCATACAACAATCATATCCTAAATTAATTACACTGTTATATTACTGCATTATACATTATGTAATTATATATTTATTTAAATTTTTATATGTGTTTCATATCTGTGATGATGGGACAATATGGGTGAATAGTCCCATCTCTCAGTTGCCATTCTCCTGAGCAGACAGCTAGGCTGTTGGAAATGATCATGAGTCAATGACAATGTGGTGAGATATGACAGTAGGGGTGGCATAAATGGTTAGTTAGCAACACTGCATGTGGTGTAGCCCCTTGAGCAAAACATCCATGTTTAGTCTGTCAAAATACAAGTATCCATTGGCCAGGTGGCAGCCATAGCCCAATAGATCCTGTCTGCCTATTGTTTGTAGAGCTATCAGTAAACCATGCCACACTATCTATAGGCATGTTTCCAGGTCCTAGGCTCTAAGGTAGCCATAGTAGAAACCAAACCATTCCCTAAGAGTTGTTTGTTCCTTCTGGTAATTTAGTCACTTTTCATGGAACTTATTGATTCCTTGGGGTACTGTTTGGGCAAGTTCTTAAATGTACCATTTCTCTTTGCTCATTTAAGTCTTCTTAAGCCTGTCCAATTTTATTAGTGAGGATTCCGAGTGCCTAAGTGAGAATTAGCTGTGCAGTGTGCAGTGTAACCTGTGGTCCTCTACCTGTAAAACATTCAGTCTCCATCAATGCCCAATAACACAAGGAGCTGCCATTCAGAAGAGTCAGTTTTGGAGACTGTAATGGGCAATGTAAGTGTCCAAAATCTGAGAGGCTGGTGCAACTAAGTGGCAATATTGGGTTTCTACAAATTCCAAGGAGCCAAGAATTTGTGAGGACCAAGTATATCTGTGCTTTATTGGGTTAACAGATTCTGCAAGTTCCAAATACTGTGGCTAGGCTGTGACTTTTTGAATGGCTTCCAAGAGCATCTTCTACAAAGAGCTTCTTTTAAAGTTGGCAGCTTTGTCAGTCACTTTGATGAAGGAAGTCAAGAGTACACCCAAGTAGGACACATGCTTTCTTAGAACTGGTGTCCCAGGGATCAGCAAGCCTGCCGGGGAGGGGGGGGGCAGATGGTGGACCAGTTGTTGGGCCTTTTTTTATTAGTAGGTTACTGCAGGAGCCAACAATTTTTGCTTGATAGTATTTGTAACACTTTGGCTTCCTGCCTAAGTGGTCTTGGCATTCAGCCAGTCAGAGTCCATTGTTATTCCAATTCCCTGAAGCCCTTTCTGACCAGCCAAACTAGGTGGTTACATTGTGAAAAAATGGGTTGGAGCACTTTTCTCTATAGCAAGTCCTGATCAAAAAAGTAACATGTTTTTTTTCCACTCACTATGCATTGTGGCTTTTGTTGAATAACCCCTTGGGGTTTAGGTGGCTTAGTTGCCTATAGAGCAAATACACCCCACTCGTTTTTTCATATTTAATTTATTTATTTGTTCTATTTAGGCTTACATGATAACAGAGTGCAATTTGATTCATTGTACATAGATAGAAGATAACATATCAATTCTCTAGTTGTAAGTTCTATAGAATCACAACATATATGCAGTCACACATAAAGCTAGGGCTATGATGACCACCCCACTCTTACTGAATTCTTAGTTGGGAGTGGCATGCCCCTTCAGATGGCAATGATGCTCTGTGCCACCAGCATCCAAAGTATTAGTGCTTATAATGAAGTTTATCAATGGGAATCATGGTCATCAATACCTGAAATATCCAAAGGGCCCTATCTTGAGCAGACAAGCACCACAAAGACAAGCACTATGGGTCACCCCATTTGTTCCCAAACCTCTCTATATCATCAGATTAATTGTTCCCCCCAAAAGAACTGGAAATATTGTCATGTGGAATCCAGTATCCAAAATCTGCAAAAAAATGTCCAGTTCTCCTCTTTTTTCCTTTTATCATGGAAAGAATATAGGGCCACTGGCCTCCAGTGGGGTCCCATTCCTAACTGCACAGTTAGGTCTTAGACAATTGAATCCACAATGCTGCTTTATTAAACAAACAAAGCAACCAAGCTGCATAAGATTACCCTGTTTTTTTCCTTGATCTGTCCTGTGGACAGTGAGTCTCCCTTTCTGTGAAGTTCTGCATTGTGTGTGTTCCTTCCCTCTCAGTTGCCTTGAAGTTGATCTGAGTACTCTTTTTCTAAGCTGTTCAGTGGAGGAAATGAGCAATTATATAAGTTCCCAATATTCAGAGATCATGCATAGGAAATAGCCAACCTGAACTTCCAGGCTGATGTCTTCACCCTGGACTTGGTACTGGGCAGGACCTGCTTTGCTGTTAAACCATGGTTCTGTCAGACTGGCCCATTCTCTTCATTCCAATTTAGCAAAACTGGTTCATCCATGCTCTGGTTACTACTTGCCTAAATTTAGTGAGACAGAATACCCACACACCAGTTACATGAAATTTATTACTTATGGACAGTCAGAAAGGGACAACAGAAGTCTAGAATTCATGATGAACTGATCTCTCAAGGTTCAGGAAACCCGCCCAGGGGGGCAGATGGTCTTGTCTGTATATGCTGCACTTAGATCACAGCTGAGGAATCCCAGAAAGCAGCACCCCCCCTCCACCCCTGGTTTACACTCCAGAGGCAACACAACTGTTAACGCTCAAGTACAGAAGTACATCCTATTTCTAGGAGTGACTGGAACAGATCTGGGTTGTTTGGCCTACCGACCTCAGGTTATTCCATTCCCAGTACATTCTATGGTTTGGTTTGGTTTTCTTTCTATTCCACCCCACCCTATGATTTTTCTTTGAGAACTGTGTCAGTCCAAGCTCTCTGGGAGAAGTATCCTGACTGAATGTGGCATGGAACCTAAAGATGACAAACAGACCCAAGAGCCTGACCCTAGCACTATGCCAAGCACTTATTTACTTTGCCTAGAATTGAGATGGTTCTAGGTTTTATTCAAATACCTTCTACTTATCTCTTATGAGGACTATAATTTTCTAGTTATGAGAGAGAAAATGAGGGCGAGATTTGAGAGAGTTTCACTCTAAATCAAATGAAAAATTCCACTGATTGTAATCCAAAGAGTATAATTTTAGGCAATAGCCATTCTACATTTAGATCACCTCTAGTAACTTTGTAATTAAACTTACTTCTGTAGATCAGGTCTAAAATGAAACCTACTTATTTCAAACTTCTAGGTAACTAATAAAATAAAATTTTATTTTTCAACTGCTCTGAAATTATTTTAATAGGAAAAATGCCTATGTATTAATTTTTTTACCTTTTTCGAAAAGGGGTCAGTCCTTCTCTGGATCACAGGTTTTTATGTAAGAAATTTTAGTAAAGATTTGATTATGTGATTAAAACCTGCCTAAATAGCTATTCATTTTCTATAGGCAAACATAAAATATTTTAACAATATATCTGTCTCTTTTATTTTATGGTAGGTACGTATTCTAAGATGACCTAATCTATAGAATTGTGGTCTTTTATTCAGGCTATGAATGCCAATAGCTTAATTTCCTCCTAACATGTTGTATTATTCCATGACAGTGCAAATGTAATAAGAGGTTCATTTTTGAAAATTGTTTTGTACATAGATTAACAGTTAAAACTCTTCATAATTAATATACTTAGAATGTACCTGCTCCTTTAGGAATTTTATTTTACTCTCAATATAAGCTTATCATTTTGTTATTAGAGAGTAGTAGTATGCTATAATGACTTATTGAGAAACAAATATTTGCATGAAGACTTGGAAGAACAGAACCTAATACCTGACAAGTAGCTTAACTTTGAGGCTTTGTGCAAGTGTATTTTGCATTATTTTCTTGCATAAAATAAAGACAAATTAAAACATTGGTGAGATTGGATTTCTATTTTTAAATGTCTTTGAAAATTATTTAATTGATTAAAATTTACAACATAAACCATGGTTTCTCATAACTTTTTTAGTTTTGCAGTAAAAATTTCTTTTGTATGTATTTTGGATGAAAATTTAATTGCTAACTAATCAATCAGATTGAATAATTATATTTAATGTTCATGGCAGTAAGAAATGAAGAAATTGAAAAAAGAGAATTCTCCTATAATGGGAGTTCATGCTAGTGAAGGAAAGACATGCTGACAGGAGACCTTAGTCAGTATTATCCAGTGAGCCTAGGTGGGTTTACCTCTGTGATGGTTAATTTTAATTGTCATCTTGACTGGATTAAGGAATACACAGAGAATTGATAAAGCATTATTTCTGGGCATATCTGTGAAGGGGTTTCTAGAAGAGATTGACTTGTACATCAATGTACTCAGGGAAGAAGATCCACCCTCAATGTGAGCAGACACCAGTCAGCTGAGGCCTGTCTAGAAGAGGAAGGCAGAGGAAAGGCCTGTGAACTGCAGCACTTTTACCCATGGCCTTCTTGTTTCTCAGACCTTCAGCCTCAGACAGTCATACCATGGGCTTCCCTGATTCTAAAGCTTGCAGACTCAGACAGAACTACTGGCATCTCAGGCTCTTTAGCTTACTGATGGCTTTCTGTTGGGCTTAGTCTCTATAATCACATGAACCAATTACCCTAATCAGTTCCCTCTCATCTCTACCTATGTACCTATCTACCTATCTACTTACCTACCATCCACCATTGGTTCTATCTCTCTGGAGAACTCTGACAAATACAACTTTTAAGCAATCAGAACTTAAGTCTGAGCTGAACATGTGTAATGTTTCCAAAGTGACACTACTCTGAGAAAATAAAATATAAAACTGTTATATGTTATATGTTTCTCCAGAAAATGCCTGCAGAACCCAGACTCTGTAGTACTCTCAGGAAATAAGTATCTGCTTAGGATAAGCTCATGATTAAAAATTGCAAACAAGAAAAGAAACACTCATCATAACAGGAAGAATTTACATAGATACAAGAAAACAGAGAATACACCTTAAAATAATTTGTTAAAATAAAAAATGATTTAATTTAAGAAAAATAAAATGGTCTGAGAAAAACCATATATTTGAAAGAAAAAATCAAGTTGAAATTCTAGAAATGAAAACCATAATCATAAAAAAAAAATGGACAGGTGAAAGAATGAACTGCATTTGCAGAATAAAGAATTATTAACCATACATATCTGGAGAAACTACCAGATATAATATAGAAGAACACAATCATAAAGACTCTGTGTTTAAAGCATAGTGTGGCCCCTCCAGCATGGACCTGTCACATTTACTAAAGCTTCTGTGCCTTGACTACCCATTTTTGGAAGAGTTCTTTCCCTGGAAAACGTCACATAACCCAGCTGAGGACCTGACTCATAGGCCTTCCACTCTTGTCTCCACATGTTGATTACATGTAATCAGCAGAGCCTAAGTTCAAATTTAGATTCTATTTGATCAAATTAAGGTAGACCCAGAAAAGTCAATTCTAACTTTCTTACACCTTTTGAAAACTGATCTTTGAAATTGTTTCTGAAGAATTGTAATTTGCCAGCTTGATGTATTTTGAGCTGGCTTCAAGGAAAGTATATTATCCTTTTTCTGTCTTTGACTAGGTACCAGTGATACACTGGACAGGTGTGTAAAACTCTTCTTCTGCAACACTGGTTGGCTTCTGGTTCTGTTGATAAGCACTTGTTTTTCTTTGTTGACTTTATATTATTTTGTTTTGGTATTTCTATTTCTCTATTTAAGCATTTTCTGATTCATTTATTTGTGGCAAGGAAGCACAAATGCCATTTTCTTGTGTTACTTTAGTAAATCTGCTCCTTTTTCTTTAAGGGAACATAGCAAATAGATCTTTAGGGTAGATGAAGACCTCACTGAGTTTAGCCTTAAGCGTAAGCTTGATGGGACCTAATGAAAATACTATTTCTAGTTCTTTTAAACAATGGCAGGAAAAAAATCAAGTTGAATAGCAATACTTATAGAATTGTACTTAAATAAATATTATTTCATGATGGTATATTGACAATGGTAGTTTTTCTTCCTCAAAGTTTGATCTGAGGACCAATTATACCGAAGTAACCTGAGATTCTGCTTGCTGAGCTTCATTACAGTCTGGATATTGGACCAATTTTGGATATTGGACCCAGAAATTTAGCAACTTGAGAATTATTCATTCATGGGCATCTTGCTATGACTAGATTTTGAAAACACTGGATTTTTGGCAACTTATACATTGGATTCAAGATTTGCACACACTTTATTACTTTTACTTCAAATCATATATATATATATATACAATTGATAAATGTATTTAGTTGGTAAAGAAAACACTGAAATATAAGTTTCAATATTTGTGCTTTTCAAGTTTGAAACTTAAAATGCTTCATTATCAAGTTGACATATTAGATGTAAGCTCTCTATATTTTATGATATCTATGTATAGCTGTACGAAAATATTCATATTTTGTAGAATAACATTTCCATCGAACTTACTATTTTGATTTTCACTATGTGAGAATATGGTCCCCTCACCTCTCTCTCTCCCTGTGAAGACTTCAACATTCTGCCTGCAAGACAGAGGAGCAGATTCTTAGTACACCCAGAAAAACATGACTTAGTACCACTAATTTTATTGACAATGCTACATATCTATTACCAACATAATCCTCAGAAAGTAGCTTTTGTCTGAATAATTTTAAGTCCATCTTTTAATAATTTTTACTAATATATATATGTGTGTGAGTGTGTACATGTTTGTGTGTATGTGTTTTATTATTTTAGATAGTCAAACATACAAAAAGACTTCCAGGGCATGTTAGTTATTTTTCTGCTGCTGTGAGAGACTATCTGACATAAACAGCATAAAATGTAGAAAGATTTATTTTGGTTCATGGTTTCAGAAGTTTCAGCTCATGTTAGCTGGCCCCATTGCTTTTAGGCCTGTGATGAAGCAGAACATCATGGTGAGGAAGGTGTGGTAAAGTAAAGCTTCTCGCTTCATGGTAGCCAGGAAGCAGAGAGAAAGAGAAAACAAAAAATAAGAAAGACAGAGAGAGAGAAAGAACATACCTCCAATTACCTACTCCCTCTAAGGATAACTTTAGGCCCTGTGTCCTAAAGTTTGCACCACCTTACAATAACACCACCAACTGGGGACCAAAAATTCAACATATGAGCTTTTGGGGAGCATTTCAGATCTAACTGTAGCACAGCAAAATAATTAATTTGTAAGCATCACTCATTATTCATTATGGAATATTCAATATGTCAATAAAGAAAATGGCATTCATGTTTGAATGGTAGAGACAGACTTCAAGAATAATCTTCCCTCATTTATCATTGTTTTAAAAGGTTTGCAAACCTACATATTTTATCCCACCTGTATTGTAAACCCTTATCCTTTATACCACCTATAATATGAAACAGCATGCGAAATATTTCTTCAATTTATTTGGATGCCTATACATGTCATATGTTTTGATATATTGAACTAATATCCTCTTTTTATTCATAAATCTATGGCTGTGGGGAATTTCACAAATACATTTTATTATTATATTGAATAAATTTTACTCAACCTCTGTTAATACAAGCCAGCATTACTAAAATTATTATTCTTTTCTCATAGTCACTAATATTAACATTAAAATTAGTAAAAGATGGACATAAAATTATCCAGACAAAAGCTACTTTCTGAGGATTATATTGGTAATAGATATGTAGCATTGTCAATAAAATTAGTGGTACTGAGTCACATTTATCTGGGTGTACTAAAAAACTGCTCCTCTGCCTTGCAGGCACAGTATTCAAGTCTTCACAGTGACCTCTGCCACACAGCTGGCATTCCTTCTTTCTGAGTGATGGAAGGTTCTTCTTTCCAAAGCTACAAGAAAATAATTTCTCAAATAGTTTGAGTTATTCTGTCATACTGCATTATAATGTATTTATGTGATATAATATGATCTAAAAATTGCCATTGCAACACATCAAATTTTAATAGGAGATTGATATATTAAAGGGAGTTCTAGACTAAGAGTAATCAGGCTCTGATGGTAATTTCATTTTCTTGAGAAAATGTGTTAACATCTCTAAACACCTGCCGTATCTACTTGCCAGGATTTTTGTGAAAATTAGAATAGATATTCTTATAGAACTACAGAAATAAAAAATAGACTATTTACAATAATATTATTTTACTAGGAAAACACTTGAATTGTATGTTTTTGTTGTTTCCTGGGTAGTGTTGAAAATTCTTCAGTTTTAAAAATCAGCTAGAATTACCTTTGGTTATCACAGACAGAGCTAGTTAGTCCAAATACACTTAGTTTTAATATTTTCCAAGTCATTGCAGATGCAAATAGTTCAGTGATATTTTATGAACTGAGTATCCTTATACATTTATGATTCAAATCTCAAGATGCTAAAAATGCTTTGTAATTTTACATGAAGCATTTCATGTTGACCCTTGAGTAAGACAAACAATTAAAGACTGCCTGCTCATATGACTAAAATGTGGTCCACAAAGAACCACCTCTCAGATAATTGTAGTGTCTCCATTACACTAATCAGCTCATGTGGGAAAATAAATAAACAAGTGCTCCCTCTTCCTAGTAAAATCAACCATATCGAAGATATTAACCATATTAAATGAAAGCTATTTTAAAATGAATCTTCAGGCTGTGATGATAAAAGCAACATATGCATGTTAATTGTAATCATGTTTGAAATTAGGTGGAAAATGATATTTCTAAGTATAGTTATCTATTATGGCAGATGAAATAAATGAACATCTTTAAAGTGTAATCTTGAAATTCCAAGAAAAACAAGAAGGGGGTTTGAATCTGTAAGGCATTAAAGTTAAGGAAGCTTGGTGTGAACACAGATGGAAGCAGATGTAGAAAGACTTGAAAACTCACATCAGAGCATTTGATCAGAACGGAATTTGTGCCTTTGCCATTAGAGTAAGGAGGGAGAGAAAAGGCCACACAGATTGTTACCTGGCTGCAGATAAAATATATGCTCAGGTGCTCATACTTTGTCTTGGTACTTTTGTCTCTTTTCTTGCCTAAGAAAGCCATAATAGGGGCTGGGCCAAGTCAGGTATAGCTAGAGGAAAACCAAGAGAGTAGTTCCATGTACCAGGAAAATAAAACCCTTGACAATATTTAGTCAGATAAGCAATAAGAATTAAGGAACAGGTCTCAAGAACTTTGTGCATTCATTAAGGATAAATCTTAAATACTCTAATACAAGTAGGGAGTGTAATCAAATGCAAAGTGGTATTAACATATAGTGATTACAATTTATCAAATTTTAGACTTTTGACTTTAATTGTGTTCTGTGTATCTTGTATCCACAGTGACTACCAAAGTATCTGGCATTTTACTAAGCACTCAGTAAATACTAGCTAAATGGGTAAATTTATAAACATATGAAGAAAAAAGTAAAAAATGTGGAGTGAAAGGGTTTCAATGTAATAATCTGGGAGAGTTGCTGCAAAGAGCACAGACTCAGCATTTCCTATTCCTTGTTCTTAACTTCCTACCAAGTTTTTGCTACCTCAACAAGGATGGCTACCTTGCTATGCCACTGATAATCATTCAGTGATTTTCAGTTCAGTTTGTTACTCATTGTAGAATGAAACATTCTGATCCGTTTTAACACCCCAGAGGTGCCATTCGTGAATGACAATCTCAATTACCTTTTATTTATTTTCTTTTCTAGTTTGAAAAGTTAATTTTAGAAAATTCCTTTTAATGCATGTGCATACATGTGAAGAAATTATGTTGTCTTAAGGATCATCATCTTGTTGAAAATTTCAAATTCAGACAAATAGTAATTTTTGTCTGTTGACTTTGCTTCTGATTTTTATACTTAACTGTAACATGTTAAAAAGTGTTTGTAGAAGCATGCTGAAATTAATTAGCAAAGTTGTTCCCTAATAGAAATTACCTTTAACAGAAAAACAATATATACAACTAATCATTTTTTTCCATTTAACCTGTAGAAAACTAGGTTTTCTGTATTATATTTCAAATATCTTCTGAAGGTTTATGTTGATTTAAAACCAAATAAACCGTTGTAGTCAAGATATGGAATGAATCTGTCTAACAATGAATGAACGGACCAAAAAAAGTAGTACAAGTATGCACAATGGAATATTATTCAGCCTTAAAAAATGAAGAAAATTCTGTCATTGGTGACATCATGGATGCGCCTAGAGGACAGTATGCTAAGTAAGAAAAGCCAGGCACAGAAACTCTAATAAAGCATGACTTAACTTACAATTAGGATGTAAAAGAGTCCAATTAATAGAAGAGAAGAGGGGCTGGGGATATACCTCAGTTGGTAGAGTACTTGCCTTGCATGCACAAGGCCTTGGGTTCAATCCCCAGCACCACGAAGAAGAAGGAGAAGGAGAAGGAGAAGGAGAAGGGAAGAGCAGAGTGGTGATGGATAGCAGGTAGCAGTAGAGAAATAGGAGATGTTGTGCAAAGTGTACAAAGTTGCAGTTAAGCAGAGTGATTTAAGTTCTGGAGATCTAATGTCCAGCATGCTGACTATAGTTAATAATACTGTGTGGTATAATTGAAAATTGCTAAGGAATTAGGTTTTTCATACTTCTCAAAGCATTTAATGATGAAAGTCATATTACATGTAAAGATTAGGATACTGAAACACAATTTTAAAAAAGGAGAGAGTAGAAATTTTCATGGTTTTTAAATTTTTTAATTTATGCATGATTGTACAAAATTGTGTGTTTCATTGTGGCATATTTGTACATGCACATAGCATAATGTGATCAATAAGAAAATATATCTTGAATGCTGTCATAACAAACACACACTCAAAGCAGATGTTACTTAGCTGATTATAATAATCTAAAATATATTTATATATCAAAAGATTATACTTTCTACTATAAATATATGTAATTTTATGTATCAATTATATCTCAAGAAAACTGAAAAATAAAAAATGAAGGAATAAAACTAAGTATAATTTAATCATTCTGCCCCCTTCTAGAATTCCTTAAGATCAATTTGCCTAGTTCTAACAAGAAAATAGGACTTTTATTAAAATTGGAGAAAAAAAGCATTAAATATTTTTGTTTTACATTTTTTATAGTTATAATCTTCACTATAAGTAGGAAACTTTTCCTAGGTCAAATAGTAAAGGGTCAAATAGTAAATATTTCAGAATTCTTAGACTCTGTGGTTTCTGCTTTTACTACCCAACTTTGTCATTGTGGTGCAAGAATACTTAACAACAGGACAGAGATAATAGAGCAAAATGATGTTTTAACAAAACTTCTCTTCCTCCCTCCCTCTCTCCCTCCCTCCTTCCCTTCCTTCCTTCCTTCCTTCCTTTACTTTGTTTCTTTCTCTCTCTCTCTTTCTTTCAAAATATAACTCCTGAGCATACTCCCATGATATATAGAATATTTAAATTTATACTGTGGAGGACAGCTATATTTCTGTCTGCCAAATTTCAATTTATAAGATTTCTGTGAGTCTTTGAATTTTTACATGATGTTATTCTCTCGGTTGAGATCCTGGAAGGTAATAACCCCATCATATTCACTTCTGTGCCACTCTAATCTAGAAAAATTAGTCTTGATATGCACATTGCATTTGGACTAGTGTCTATTTCAATGGAAATATTTCCTATTTTAGAAGTGTGGTGCCTATTTTCTCTTTTCCAATGGCATCTCATTCCTTATTTGAATAATCAGTCTAGAACCATGCAATTGAAAAGGTTATGATGTTTTCTTATTAATTTTAATAAATACATCTTTATAAAACATATTGGGTTAAATTTTTTCTTTCCTTTTCATTTTATGTGGTGATTGAACCTAGAGGTGTTTTATCATTGAGCCATATCCCTACCCCTTTTTATTTTTGAGCCAGGCTCTCTCTAGGTTGCTTAGGGTGAGGCTGTCTTGCTAAATTGCTGAGGCTGGCTTTCAACTTGTGTTCTTCCTGTCTGGCTGGACCTAATTTTTAAATCCATTAGTTTTATCATGGACTTCTAGCTACTGCCACATAATCTTCATGTTTTTCAAAAATTGCCTTGCTACTAGTCCAGTCTTTGTATCATTTGTGATATTAGGATTTGGGAAAGTAAAGTGTCTCCATGGACTCTTGATTCTTATTAATCATCCTATTTAAACATTGTTCTGGTACACTACATTTCTTAACCTGTACCACTACACCTTCTTTATTAAAAGTAATTAAAATATACATATCAGGAATTTTTAAATTTATAATTTCAAATTTAAACATAAGAAAATTATAGAGATGTAGAAATATCTGTATACAGAATAAATTTCACTGAATCATTTTAAAAAACAAGACAGACAATTATTAAGATCTAATGTCTACAATACTCAGTGAAGGATGATGTAAGTTAGAAAAATATTTATCAATCAGAAAGAACAGCAATTCTCAGTTGGGAATGAACTAAATATGTCTCAGAAACTTAACAAAGGCCAGAATAGCTGGGAAATAGTATTCAATGGTAAGAGTGTTATGAAATGAAACTAGTCATGCGGGAATTATAATCTGCGTTTCAAGTGCCGGAATTTATCCAAAGAGCAATGAGAAGTCACTGAAGAATTTTTAAGCAGGGGATTAGAAAATAAAACATGATTTTTTTCAAGTATCATTCTGGTTCCTGTGGGAAGAATAGATTGGAGAGGAGGAAGAAAAGCTAAAAGGAGACCAGTTAGAATACACTGCAGTTTTTTAGGTGTGAACACATCATTTTTGTTCAGTAATTTGTTTTGTCTCTCCTGGGCCCATGCTCTTAGCTCCCAGCAGTCCATGTGTTGTTCGCAGCAGCAGATATATCCCTTCTAGGCTGATATATTTAATCTTTGGCTTGAATCCCTCCAGTGACCTTTTTATTATCATAGTGATTGAGTAAGAAAGCTGTGTATTAAGATGCTAGAGCTGCACACGGAAGCATCTGGGAGCAGTGATTTGCAGCATGGGGCAGAGTTGCTAGAATGTAGAGTCAACTTTGTGAAAACAAGAAACAAGTCATTGCTGGATGAAGCTGCTAAATGTTTAATGGAGTTTGATAATTTAAATAACTAATGTGTCAGGTGATAGTAGTTTCAAGTGAAGTGGAAGCAGAAAATCATGAAAGTAGACAACCTAGGAAGAAACTTTAGAAGAAGAAAAAATAATTCTGGAAATCATCCCAGTGAATTCCTGTGAGGGTTTGCACACAAACACTAGTTGGGAAACACATGATGTGAATAAATGAAAAGAACTGTAAATGAAGAGTCTCATCTAAATTTGAGTACTGATTTTCTTGAGAATCTGATGCTCTTTTACATGGGTTAGCCAGGAAGACAAGGAGGAAAACCCAAGGCAGTGACAATTTGCCAACATTAAAGATGTGATAACACCAATTCTGGAACTACTATGTGAGGTTGCAATTTATCTGCCTTAAAGCATTTGGTACATTTGTATTACATGTGTGCATACATATATGCAGCTTCTCCATCATAAACATGCAGTCATCTCAGTATAGTATTTGTGCTAGTCAAAAGAGAATGAAGAGGTGCAACCACATTACCAAGGCTAACATGTACATTGTATAGTATCTTTAATTGTAAAAAGTGATAGAAATGGAAAGAAATTGTCATTGAAATTTTTTTTTCACTGTTCACTGAAAACATTTGTTCAGGCAAATAGAAAAAAATTGTTACAATCATAATTTTTCTCACTTTGCACAAAATTATAAGCAGATTAAATTCTTCATATTAAACACCTTTATATGCACTTTCAATGAACAGTATATATATATATATATATATAATTATATGTATTTTTTATCAACCATCTTTACTATACCCATTCCACTTTCCTACCCCCCGCCTCTCCCATGTCACGTCCAGTGTTTCTCTATTTCTCTCTTTGGAATTTTAAAAAGTTCTGTAGTACTTAGAATTCTTCTAAGTGTGTGGTGAGTAAAGAATTGAAGTAAGGAAGATGACATTGAGGGAACTTGCTGGTACATCACTGAGTGGCAAAAAGGAATGTGAAAGATAATTTAGCAGCCTAAATAAAAGATGAAGAAGCTCAAAAAATTGAGTGAATTTTACACAGAAAAGAACACATGGAATGGAGAAGCAGCAAGGTTGAAGTTGAAAGTTGCTGATAACTGTTTTCAAAATAGATGATCCGTTCTCAAAATTAACTATCCTCAATGAATACCAAGTAAAATAGTAAATGAAGAAATCTGCAATACTATTTACTGAACATAAAAATTGTTATAAATGAAGAGAAAATCCTGAAAGTTCCCATAAGGAAAAACAAAGTGCCCTGCAAAGTATGTCAATGAAATAAAAAGAAAAAGAAAAAATATCTTAAATTTAGATAAATCAGTTCAGACGTCCAATATTTTATACCATAGTCATAAAATATACAGATCATTCGGTGCCACTTCCTGCAATTGTTCCAAGAGCAAACATTGGTTATTAGTCATAGCATACTTTACCTAAACTAAAATGTAGCCTGGGTCATGTATGACTGCATATATGATGTGATTCTATATATATCGCATACAACCAGAGAAATGAAAAGTTGTGCTCCATCTGTGTACAATGAATCAACATGCATTCTGCTATCATGTATATCTAAGTAAAATAAATTTTAATAAAAATAGATAGATAGATAGATAGATAGATAAATAAATAAATAAAATGTAGCCTGGGTACCTTTTCCAAAAATTATTCTTGGATTTTTAGGCAAACCATGTTTTCTACTCCAGAATGGCTAAAATGCACTATGGAGAATGACATATCTTCAGCAATTACAATAAAAAGTTTTACCTTTATACAAAAAGAATCTTCCCACTATTTGTCCTAGCCATTCATAAAGGTTCCAGGGCCCACTGAACCCTGTGCCTCCTCTTGGCAGGTTTCCCTCTCTCCACAGAGCAGCCTCAGTCTGCTGTGACTAGGCTCTCTCAGTCGCTTACCTCCCTGACTTACTGGGTACCAGTGCTTTTCAAACTTCTACTTATGCTACATTCATGAGATGAGAAGTAAAAAGCCTAGCTTTTACATGTCTTTCAATATTATTTTTATGGTTTATTTTTCAGTTTTTCTTAATTTATATCACAGATTTTTGTACTAGACTTCTAATCATCATATTCTATGTAAGGTTTTCTGGTCATAAATGCTGGGAGAAAATGTTATCCTGAGGCTACTGGGGTCCTGGGATCATTTTACTCCAGTGCTTCTCAAATATTTTCATTAAAGTATTTCTTGTGATGAGACTTAATGAATACTTCCTTGCTTTCAAGTTATAAGTTTTATCTTGTAATACAGGCAAATATTTACAAATACCATAATGATGTAGTCTTAATGTAAAAGTATTTTAAATAACCACTAGCTAAAATTGACACTCCATAAAGAGGTACTGTATTTATCCTTACAATAGGTACCCTTCTATATCATCAGTAAACTTTCTTCTGAAAGACACTGTATATTAGTTTGAGAATCCCAGTTTTAAGACAATGGCTAAATATGAAATAAAAACCAATATGTTTGTCTGAAATCACAATAATAAAAAAGTCTCAATTTTCTAGAAAGATGTGAGATTTCATTCAGAAAATCCCTGAAATGTCAATTATTGCTATTGTGTACACATTAATTTAATGTAATTTTTATTTGCCCATATAATTTTTGTATATATAACTGCACAAAGTATGGGATAAAAAGATAATGATGAAATATATTCAAACTTCTGGACTGTACTTATCACAACAACAAATCAATGAATTCTTTTGGATTATATGGTTTCTTACTTTCATAATAAGCAATTACTAGTTTTAATTAATATAGTCAACCCTCCATATCTATGAGAAATGAATGCAGATTAAATGAACCTATTTGAATGGAAAATATTAGAAAAAATGAGTTTGCACTTACCACTTACTTCTTTTTCTTGCCCTTGTTATAAGTATAGTAACTACTTATATAGCAATTACCTTGTATTAGGTATTATAAGTAAGCTAGAGACAGTTTATAATATACAGAAGGATGTATATAGGTTATATGCGAACACTTTACCTTTTTGAGTAAGGAACTTCAGCATACTTGGAGTTTAGCATTTGAGGAGTGTCCTGGGACCAATCTTCTGCAGAACCAAGGATGAATAACTAATATATAATAGTAGAAATAAATACAAACTGTACACAACATAGTGCAAAACAATACTCCATAGGTCATTTTGCAATTGTGTGAAATGTACAGCATTAACACAAAACGATTGGCAAGGATTTTAACTGAATTCACCTACCACCATTTTGTGAGGTAGAAAAGAAAACCTTTTACTAATAGTATATACTTTATCTGCCCTCTAGGCTTATTTTTTTTCTCTAGTAATTGCATTTGGAAGTACACCATTAAAATATGTTATTCATTCACATGGGCTATACAAAGAAGTCTTTAAATGGTGTGTTTTTAAATTTTTAAGTAATTTATTACATATTTAACACAGTCCATTTATTTTCCTCCTTAGTTTGTCCTTTGATTTGGAATGAATTTCCAAAAAACAAAACAACACAATCAGCTCCAAGTTTTAACCTTGTTCCGCCATCCTTTTTTCCTTTTTTTTTTTTTGATAAGTGTCTCATACATAGTTTGAGCTTTAGTTTATGCTATTGATAGGAAATATGAGAGAATGATGCCCTTCTACATTCTGTCACTATGAAGTTTTATGAGATCATTTAGACTCAGTTCTAACAACTGCAATATGAGTGGAGATGAGCTTTGTTTCCCTTCCAATACTGAACTTCAGTTTGTTGACACAATCACACTGAATCCTTTACAATTTTTCAGCAGCCAGATAACTTAGAGTCCATTCTTTCAAGAAATGCAAATCATCAAAGATTTTCACAAAACCCTTTTTGACACTTTTTACTGCTTATTGGAAATTTCTTGATAGTTAAGTTCATCAGAAGTGACAACTAACAATTAATTGTATTTTTCTTCACCACAGATTCAAAGAAAAATACTGGCTACACCAGCATTTAATACCCCAGGAAATGCCATTGTTTTTCTTAAGCAGACACAGAATAATTTGATTGTACCAAAGCAGCTTTGATTACACGTACTTGAAGGAATTTGTGAAGGTCCAGAATCAATCACAATAATGAACGTTTAAATGTTGCACAATTGACGTCTTCAACAATACTGTAAGTGGGGGTCTTTTACAGAATTTTATAGTACAAATAAACAAGCCTATTCTGTATTATTAACTTTACTTCCACATTGACAGATAATTTTGAATATTTTAGGAAATTAATTTTCAAATTTTAAAAATTAAATAGTAATTTACTTTATTACATAATAGCACATCATTAAAATTGTTGGTTTAGAATAATTTTTTGAAAATTTTTCCATTTATTTTAGAGGCCAGGCACTAAAATGGAAGATAATTATTTTGGTTGAAATTCAGCTAAGGACAGAGAGCAGGACACATAAGACCCAGAAGCCAATCCAGCCTTTCAGTGCTTGTTGAGGCTGGCAGGGCAAAGAAACTGTTTTTTGTTTTTGTTTTTTTCATTTATTTATTCTACTTAGGTATACATGACAGCAGAATGCATTTTGATTTATTTTACACAAATGGAGCAAAATTTTCATTTTGCTGATTTCATTTTGCTGCACACCATGTGTGCAGCCCTACATGTACGTAGGGCAATGATCTCCATCCACCTTCTTTCCTATTCCTTTATCGCCTACACTCCCCTCCCTCCCCTTTACTCAAAGTTCCTTCATTCTTCCCATGCCCCCTCCCGAACTATGAATCAGCATCCACTTATCAGAGAGAACATTTGGCCTCTGGTTTCATGGGATTGGCTTACTTCACTTAGCATGATATACTCCAACTCCATCCATTTACTTGTACATTGCCATAATTTCATTCTTCTTTAAGGCTGAGTAATATTCCATTGGGTATATATGCCACAGTTTTTTTATCCATTCATCTATTGAAGGGCATCTAGGTTGATTCCACAGTTTAGCTATTGTGAATTGAGCTGCTATAAACAATGAAGTGACTGCGTCACTGTAATATGCTGTTTTTAAGTCTTTTGAGTACAGACTGAGGAGGGGGAGAGCTGGGTCAAATGGTGGTTCCATCAAATTTTCTAAGGAATCTCCATACTGATTTTTAGATTGGTTGCACCAATTTGCAGTCCCACCAGTAATGTATGAATGTGCCATTTTACCCAAATCCTCGCCAACACTTATTGTTGTTTGTATTCTTGATAATTGCCATTCTGACTGGCGTGAGATGAAATCTTAGAATAGTTTTGATTAGCATTTGTCTAAATGCTAGAGATGTTGAATATTTTTTCATATATTTGTTGATCAATTGTATATGTTCTTCAGAGAAGTGTCTGTTCAGCGCCTTAGCCCATTTATTGATTGGGTTGTTTGTTTCTTTGGTGTTTTCTGAGTTCTTTATATATCCTGAAAATTAGTGCTCTATCTGATGTGCATATGGCAAAAATTTGCTCCCAGAATGTAGGCTATCTGGTCATCATTGGTTGTTTCTTTTGCTAAGAAGAAGCTTTTAGATTAAATCCATCTCATTTACTGATTTTTTATTTTATTTTTTGCACTTTACGAGTCTTGTTAAGGAAGTTGGGGCCTAATCTTATGTGATGAACGTTTGGGCCTACTTTTTCCTCTATTAGGGGCAATGTCTCTGGTCTAATTCCTAGGTCCTTGATCCACTTTGAGTTGAGTTTTATGCATGGCAAGAGAAAGGAGTTTAGTTTCATTTTGCTGCATATGGATTTCCAGTTTTCAAAGAACCATTTCTCCAATATATGTTTTGGGTGCTTTTGTCTAGGATAAGATAAGTGTACTTATGTGGGTTTGTCTCGTGTTTTCTATTCTGTACCATTTTGGTGCCAGTATCATGCAGTTTTTGTTACTATAGCTTTGTAGTATAGTTGAAGGTCTGGTATTGTGATGTTTCTTGCTTCACTTTTCTTACTAAGGATTGCTTTGGCTATTCTGGGTCTCTTATTTTTCCAAATGAATTTCATGATTGCTTTTTCTATTTCTATAAGGAATGACATTGGGATTTTTATTAGAATTGCATTGAGTCTGTATAGCACTTGGGGTAGTATGGCCATTTTGATAATATTGATCCTGCCTATCCAAGAGCATGGGAGATCTTTTTATCTTCTAAGATCTTCTTCAATTTCTTTCTTTAGTGTCCTGTAGTCTTCATTGTAGAGGTCTTTCACATCTTTTGTTAAGTTGATTCCCAAATATATTTTTTTTTAAGTTCTTGTGAATGGGCTGGTTTTCCTAATTTCTCTTTCAGAGGATTCATCACTTATGCATAGAAATGCATTTGATTTATGGGTATTGATTTTATATCCTGCTACTTTGCTGAATTCATTTATTAATTCTAGAAGTTTTCTGGTAGAATTTTTGGGTCTTCTAAGTGTAGAATCATGTATCAGCAAATAATGATAATTTGAATTCTTCTTTTCCTACTCATATCCCTTTAATTTCTTTCATCTCTCTAATTGGTCTGGCTAATGTTTCAAGGACTATATTGAATAAGAGTGTTGAAAGAGGGCATCTCTCTCTTGTTCCCATTTTTAGAGGGGATGCTTCCAACTTCTCTCCATTTAGGATGATGTTGGCCTTTGGTTTAGCATAGATAGCTTTTACAATGTTCAGGTATGTTCCTACCATACCTAGTTTTTCTAGTGTTTTGAACATAAAAGGGTGCTGTATTTTGTCAAATGCTTTCTCTGCATCAATTGATAAAATCATATGATTCTTGTTTTTAAGTCTATTGATGTGATGGATTATGTTAATTGATTTCTGTATGTTGAACCAACCTTGTGTCCCTGGCATGAACCCCACTTGATCATGGTGCACTATTTTTTAAATATGTTTTTGTATGTGATTTGCCAAATTTAATTGAGAATTTTTGCATCTATGTTCATCAGGAATATTGGTCTGAAATTTTCTGTCTTTGATGTCTCTGTCTGGTTTTGGTATCAGGGTGATACTTGCTTCACAGAATGAGTTTGGAAGGGTTCCCTCCTTTTCTATTTCATAAAATAATTTGAGGAGAATTGATATTAATTCTTCTTTGTAGGTCTTGTAGAATGCAACTGAGAATTCATCTGGTCCTGGGATTTTCTTGGTTGTCAGTCTTTTGATGGCAACTTCTATTTCCTTACTTGAAATGATTTGTATAAGTTGTGTATGACCTCCTGGTTCAGTTTGGATAGGTCATATCCCTCTAGAAGTTTGTTGGTGTCATTGGGGTTTCCTATTTTACTAGAGTATATATTTTCAAAATAGTTTCTAATTATCCTCTGTATTTCAATACTGTATGTTGTGATATTTCCTTTTTCATTCTGAATTTTAATAATTTGGGTTTCCTCTCTACTTCTTTAGGGTAGCTAACTTATTTTATTTTTTTCAAAGAACCAACTTTTTGTTTTGTCATTTTTTTTGAATTGTTTCTTTTGTTTCAATTTCATTGATTTCTGCCCTGATTCTAATTATTTCCTTCCTGTCTTCTACTTCTTTTGGTGTTGGTTTGTTCTTCTTTTGCCAGGGCTTTGAGATGTAGTGTCAAGCTGTTCATTGGTTGACTTTTTCTTCTTTTAGTGAAGGAACTCAATGCAATGAACTTTTCTCTTAACACAGCCTTTATAGTGTCCTAGAAATTTTGATATGTTGTATTAGTGTTCTCATTTACCTCTAAGAATTTTTTTATCTCCTCTTTGATGTCTTCTGTTATCCAGGTATCATTTAGTAGCATATTATTTAGTCTTCAGGTGTTGGAGTAGCTTCTATTTTTTAATTTGTCATTGATTTCTAATTTTATTCCATTATTATCAGATAGAATGCAGGGTAGTATCTCTATTTTTTTGTAATTGCTAAGACTTGCTTCATGGCATAACATATGATCTATTTTGGAGAAGGATCCATGTGCTGCTAAGAAAAAAGTGTATAGATGGAATATTATATATATATATATATATATATATATATGTATGTATATATATATACATATATATATCTGTTAAGTCTAAATTATTGATTGTTTCATTGAGTTCTATGGTTTCTTTGTTTAGTTTTTGTTTGTAAGATCTATCCAGTGGTGAGAGAGGTGTGTTAAAGACACCCAGTATTATTATGTTGTGGTCTATTTGATTCTTGTAATTGAGAAGGGTTTGTTTGATATACATTGATGCCTCATTGTTTGGGGTATGGATATTTACGATTGTTATGACTTCTTGATGTATAATTCCCTTAAGCAGTATGAAATGTCCTTCTTTATCCCTTTTCATTAACTTTGGTCTGAAGTTCACTTTATCTGATATGAGGATGGAAACCCCCAGTTGTTTATGCAGTCCATTTGAGTAATATGTTTTTTCCCCACCCTTTCACCTTCATTTTGTGGATGTGTTTTCCTGTGAGATGAGTCTCTTGAAGGCAGCGTATTATTGTGCCATTTTTTTAAAAATCCAATCTGTCAATGTATGTCTTTCAATTGATGAGTTTTGGCCATTCACATTCAGGATTATTATTGAAATGTGATCTGTAATCCTGGTCATTTTGGTTTATTTTTGGTTTTTAACTTCACTTGGTTTCTCCTTTGATTGGTCTTTACTTTAGTGTATTTCCTCTCTTTGCAGATTTTTATTTTTGATTGTCATATCCTCCTCATGGAATATTTTGCCAAGAATGCTCTATAGTGCAGGATTTCTCACTATAAGTTCTTTTAACTTTTGTTTATCATGGAAGGTTTTTATTTTAACATCATCAAATCTGAAGCTTAATCTTTCTGGATATAAGATTCTCGGTTGGCATCCATTTTCTTTCAGAGCTCGGTATATGTTGTCCCACGATTTCCTGGCTTTTAGGATCAGGGTCAAAAAATCTTTTGAGATCTATTACTCTCCTGTATATGTAATCTGCTTCTTCTTTCTACTGGTGTTTAAAATTCTATCCTTATTCCATTTGGTAGGCATTTTTATTATAATGTGCCTTGGGATAGATCTGTTGTAATTTTATACATTTGGTGTTCTGTAATCCTCTTTATTTGATTTTATAATTCATTCTTCATGTTTGGGAAATTTTCTGATATTATTTTATTGAAGAGATTGTGCATTCCTTTGGTTGAAACTCTGTGTCTTCCTCTATCTTGATAAATTTTAGATTTGGTCTTTTGATGTTAATGCATTATTCTTGGATATTCTGTTCATGGTTTCTTATCATCTTCACAGTGTGGTCAACTTTATTTTCAAGATTGTATAATTTGTCTTCATTATCTGAGGTTCTGCCTTTCAGGTGATCTAGTCTGTTGGTGGTGCTTTCTATTTCTATTTTTAATTTGGTTTATTGTTTCATTCATTTTAAGAATTTCTCATTGGTTTTTTTTTTCACAATCTCTAGCATTTTCTTGAAGTAATCTTTTGCTACCTGTATTTGCTCCCTTATCTCTTTGTTGTCGTGATCAATAGTTGCCTGCATTTGCTCTCTTATCTCTTTGTTTGAGTGATCCATTTTTGTTTATATTTGCTCGCTTATGTCATTCTTTAATTCACAGATCATTTTAGTTATGTACATTCTGAATTCTTTCTCTGACATTTCATCAACTGCACTGTCAATGGATTCTATTATTGTAGCATCTTGGTTTGTTTGAGGCACTTTCTTCCATTGGTTTTTCATGTTGATTATGTGTCTTCCTTTGTTGTAGTGCCAAATTGAGATATTGCAGTTTATATCCTATAATCTTTTAGTGACCCTACAGATTACCTGTGCCTCACATTGGAATTCACTTCCAGTCCCCAGCAGGTGTCTCAAGATGGACTCTACCTCAAATAAAGATCATGGCAACAGTAGTGGAGATAACTCAAAAGGGCAGTGAGGGTGGCCCATGATAGATGCAAACACTTTGAGAAGGGGCTGAAAGGGTGGCACTTACAATGGCCTTGATCTGACTGTTCGGAGATGCAGTGCTGTGGTGTACTGTGCTGTGGCAGGCAGCTGCCTCCAGGGCCTGTCTGTTGTCCCAAGGTGGAGGCTACTACATGGAGAGGGCTATGGCAATGGCTGCAATGTCTTAAGACGGATTCTGGAAGGAGCTACAGCGTGGACCTCCACTCTGTGCAAGGGTGGTCCTGGGCCTGGGCTCTCACACAGGTCTGCAGGGGTGGTCTGGGCCTGACCTTGGCCTGGGCTCCCACAGGGGTCCCCAGAGGCAGTCATCGGCCTGAGTCTGGGTTTTGGTGTGGGTAGGCAGATTGGTGGGGGCAATCCTGGCCTGACCTTGGCTTGGGCCTAGGCTCCTGTGGGTCAGCAGGGTTGGTCCTGGAAGTTTAGGACTTAATTATATAACTCTGATTATACGCACTGAAGTAACATGCTGACATATTTTCTGGTTATAGGTTATTGCTAAAAGAAATAAAGATTAGGGATGTGGGTTTTTGGGGATGGACCACAGGCATTTTACAGAGCCATAGACATAACAGCTTAAATACCTGCTATATAGAATATCAGTAGCTTCCTACTTTGGTTTAGAGGCTAGTTTTAATGATAGATGGGAATTTGGAAATGATGCTACAAGTAAATTTCTACATAGCTTCTCATAGAAAAAGATAAAAATAACATTAATATTTTTGACAGTTGTTAGGATTTCTGGGTAGGGGTGCAAAATGACAGCCAATAAATTCTTTTAACAAGTGTTAATTCATGTGTCCTACATGATTTACTTCTTGTGACCCATAATTTTATTGACAGTGATTCGTACTTGTAAATCTCCATTGTTTTCAAAACTCCTTGAAATAGTGTCTTGATTTACATTGCCTTCTTTGCCTCTCTTTTCCTTTCTCTCTCTCACATATAGAAACATAGCTGTGCATGTGTGCGTGCACACACACATACACACACACACACACCAGTAGGGGTGTAACCAACATTACCTTCTTAATATAAATCCTTTGTATCTGCATTTGTATCAGAAATGGAAGCATGAATAATGGCAGAAGAGAAAAGTCAGATTAAAAGAAGATCCAAAGCAATAAATAAAAAGTGCAAACATAAATATTGGAATTGATTTAACAAAGTACATACATTTTTCTATTCATCCTTCTTTTAAACTTCTATTGTTATTGCTATTAGTATGTTTATTTGTAAGAATTTCCTTTTAAAAATTTTAAATTTTTAAAATTTAGACTTTATGAAATTCTTTTCAGGAATTTTATTTCTTGGTAAAACTTAGGAGATACAGCTTTCTATTTTTGTTTTGTTTTATTTTTTATGGTAATAAATACATTCTAAAATTACAAAAAATAATCCCAGAATAAAGGAATAGATAGCTCAGATATGTTGCTGGAATAAGTTTATTATTACCACTTGGTGTGCAGCGTTACAGCCATTGTTCTATGTATTTATCTATTTATATTTGTATTTATTTAATTTTTTTGGTACTGGAGATTGAATTCAGAGGCACTCGACCACTGAGCCACATCCCCAGCCCTATTTTTTTTTTTTTTTTTTTAATATAGAGACAGGGTTTCACTGAGTTGCTTAGCACCTTGCCATTGCTGAGGCTGGCTTTGAACTCGCGATTCTCCTGTCTCAGCCTCCTTATGTGCTGGAATTCCAGGCTTGCGCCACCGCGCCTGGCTATGTATTTAAATAAAGAGAAGGATGATTATATTTATGCATGCAATCATGAATGAATGGAAGGCTGGATAAATAGATGAATGAATAGAAAACAAGCTAGTATATTTTAAAATAAAATAATTAAAATATTGAAATGGAAATAATCCATATTTCTTAGCATAATATTCTTAAGGCTGGTCTTTAGTCGATTTTCTTCAACTTAAGCCCTATGTCCTCAAGGCACATGTGTTGCAGAAAGAGCTTGACTGGTTTGGGCTGAATATAGTTCCTGAAAATTCTAGGAGGACATGAACATTGTATTCTACAGAACTCTAATTTCTGAAGCTAGGTAAAGTGGTGGCATGGCCAGTTTTTCTGTGCTATTTCATTTATATATTATACATATCAGGGTTTATTCCATTTATTTAGGAGTCATTTCAGTGTTATGAGTTTCCATTCATATGCCTGAAAAATGCCATGATCAGAAACCACTCACTCTGCTGTCTTCTCTGGTACTATGAGTATACAGCACCATCTATGCTCACTGTTTTTGCCCGACAGTCCCCACAGCAGCCTACTCTAACTCACCTACTTCTATCCCAATCAGCTGTGAGATGGGAAAGCATTGGTAAGAATTTCTGGATTAATTCCATTCACTTGCCTTCCTCACTGCTCTTTGGTTGGAGGAGATACAGTAGTCCTGACTCAAAATCTTTTCTTTCATTGATAGCTATGTTATTTTTTCCAATGATGTTTTATTCTTCTTCTTTGTTTAATGTTGGCACATGTAGGGAATTATTATTTTAATGTTTTTATTTCATTGTGTAATTGGAAAATGAGTTTCTATGATTCTGTTTTATTCTGTTTCCTCTGCTCAAGGTCCAGAATTTAGTATCATATTATGTTTGCATGCGTGCAGGAATGTGTGCATATGTACAAACCCACAACGATCGGTGTATGTAGAATCGAAATATTAGTTACACTGCTTGCTAAATCCTATTTCAGACATTCATTAAATTACATTTTAATTTTTCTCAAAAGGAAAAATGCCCACCAAATTATAATTTATGTTTCATCATCATTCATAACTTATGTTGTACATCATTCTAGCCAGGTGTTGGCAAGTTAATCATAATCTCAGCATGCTTCATTAATTTTAACATTATTTCTAATGTATGGCATATTCTCCTCCTAATCCAGATCCTCTCTCCTAGATCCAAAAATAATATATAGCCAACACTCTTGCATTCATTAACTAAATGTTATTCAATGAGCTATTTTTTAGACCTACAGTTTTATTGTTATAAATAATTGCTGGATTCACTAAGTAAACACAGGACAATAAAAGTCTATAAAACATAATATTAAAATTAAGTTAAAATCCCATAATGAGTGACAGCTGAAGGATAATTGTGGATTATATTATAATAATCCTGGCACCAGTCATGGGAATCAATTTTCAGTTTTAATATTCAAATGACAAAGTGAGCTACGTATGCTTATGCCTATAACTAATTTATGTTGACATCATTAATCCACATCAGACATTTTGACATTATAAACCTCTTTATCATATAAAATGGTGCTACTACTTGATTGAGTCAAGTTTTATTTTTTCTCTTTTCATCTCAAGAGATGTGAACTCTGTGGTATTTATTCATAGACTTGCTTCTGTTGGCCAAGTCTTGAGAGCTACTTCAAGGGAAAAGAGTAGTATTAATTGTCTGGTACTTGTGTGATATGATGGCAGACAGTTCTTCTTTTCTTCTTCTATGAAACAAATGTCCACAGACACAAAGATGTGTCTGGAATGGAAGCATACATATGGAGGAAGCATATTCCAACTTCCATTGATTTAGGGCCACCAAATGGGATGATCTATGTATACTCTAACCAAATGCCAATGGAAGGGATGGACAATTAAATCTTCTTTGATTAAATTACCTGCATGGAATGTGGGGTAACGCAGCATAGGGTAATGACCTAGCTCAAAACAAGGAGATGAGAAATGCTTCAGTGTATCTTAATTAATTCTGAAGGCTGTTCTGTATCCACTCAATACCTCAGAATGGGAATAAAAGTGAAAACCTTACTGGCCCATGATGGAGTCAAAACAGTGAGAAGTCACTGCAGAATGGATGTAGTATTTGTGTGAAAGCAGAATAGCAGCTCTCAA
The DNA here is from genome assembly GCA_004024805.1 of Geosciurus inauris. Classification (NCBI taxonomy): domain Eukaryota; kingdom Metazoa; phylum Chordata; class Mammalia; order Rodentia; family Sciuridae; genus Geosciurus; species Geosciurus inauris. The sequence continues at coordinate 19,920 of PVHX01002392.1, read as the reverse complement.
CGGCAACATGATATCAGTAGTGGTTTGAGAGCCATTAAATGTGTTCTCTCTGCTTGGGTATGATGGTTGAATAAATGTTTGGCACCACAGCCCTGAAATGTTTAATAATTCTGTATGAATGAGATACCCAAAAGTGGTTAAGGGACTTATCTTTCATGCATTTACAGAAATTCAGTTTATTTTTACTTGAAAAAAAAAGGTAAAAATGCTCATGATCCAGAATATCAAATAATTCTTTAAAATAAACGATTAAAAACAGCCAACTAAGTTGGGCGCAGTGGTGCACGCCTGTAATCCCAGCACTTTGGGAGGCGAGACGGGAGAATCGGGAGTTCAAAGCCAGCCTCGGCAAAGGCAAGGCACTAAAGCAACTCAGTGAGACCTTGTCTTTAGCCAAATAAACACAAAACAGGGCTGGGAATGGTGCTCAGTGGTCAAGTAACTCTGAGTTCCATCCTTGGTACCAAAAAAAAAAAAAAAAAAAAAAAAAAAAAAAAAAAAAAAAAAAAAAAAAAAAAAAAAAAAAAAAAAAAAAAAAAAAAAAAAAAAGACCACAAAAAACAAAAACAAACAAAAAAACCCAATCAACTACAAAAGTAAGTGAAATTTGTATATGCTTTTTGCAAAGAAGATATCCAAATGATCCCATAAACACATTCATATATGGCTACTAGCTTCATTGATAAATTGCAGAATGCAAACTAAAATTATAATGAGTGATAACTACTATACCAACATTAAGGATTATCATTAAAATTGATCCCATTTTAAAATTTTATGAAGAAGTATGGAAATTGAGAGTTTAAAGCATGGGTTGACAAAATATCATGATTTACTAAAAAAAAAAAAATCCTGGTGATCCAATTATCACAGGATACTTTTTCTTTCTTTTTTTCTTTTCCTTTTTTCTAGGATGGTCTACCAGTGAACTATATTTCAGCTACACCCCTAAACACCTTTGTTTTTTGATACAGAGTTCACCAAGTTGCCCAGGCTGTCTTTGAATTTGTGATCTTTCTGCCTCATCCTCCTGAGTAGTTGGGATTATAGGCATAGGCCATCTTCCCAGTATCCCATAATAATTTTTTAAAGATTTTTTTCAATTTCAAAAGTGTCCTGATTTGCAGTATAAGTTATACAGACACTATATTGGATCTATGTAACTTGCTTTTAATTTTTGTAAGGCTCATAGTCAAGAATTTGGGGATACTATGCAATGAACTCTATGCATTTTTCATTGGGAAATGGGCATGGGCTTTTGGGGGCCATGAGCAGAATGTTATGTTTTAAGTATGAGGTATTGTCCAAAAGTTACTGTGTTAATGCAGTAATATTCAGAGGTAAAATAATTGGACTATGTGAACTATAACCTTATCACATTTAGATTATGAGAGTTATAACTGGGTGGTGACTGTAGGCAGGTGGGGCATGACTAGAGATATTTGGGAAATAAGACCTGGGAAAGTTCACCTTCCCTGTGGCTTCTCCCTCTCCTCTGTTTCATGGCTGAGTGGAGCAGCTCTCTTCTATCACAGCCCTGCCACCCTGGCATTTTGCCCCACGTTAAGTCCAAAGCAATGGAGTTGGCCCACCATGGAATGGACCTCCAAAATTCTGAGGTAAAATAAACTTCTCCTTCTTTAAATTTTTCTGGTCAAGCATTTTGGTCATAAGTGATGAAAAGGTGAAAAACACAGATACAGTATATGAAGTACTGCTGGGTGTAAATATTGATACAGCCACTTTTAAGTAGTTACATTAACTATTAATGCTGAGCTTATTATTTTTCTTCCTTTCCTTTTGCTTTCCTTTTTTTTCACTTCCTTTACCTTTACATCTTGAAATTTTTTTATTAAATGAAGCCAACTAAAGTAGGTGTCTGCTAATGAGAGGAGTCCTTTTCTTTGAAAGCTTGGTCTTTGGGTCCTTGTCCCGAATGCCAATACAATAATGAGGACACAGTTTTGAGAAAAAGGAAAAAGTTTTTATATTGCTTTGCTAGCAAAGGATAAGCACCGGGGACTCCTGTCCCAGAGGTCGTAATTCTGCCCATCAGGCGGAACAAGGGGCTTTTAAAGAGGTCCTGTGGTGGGTGTGTGCTCAAGGACAGATAATTCTGCTGTCTAGGATGCGGAAGAATGGTAAAGCTGTTTTCTCAGAGATTGTGGAGCAGGGGAGATTAGGAAGGAGTAGGAGAGAAGAAGACAAAGAAACAAGGTATCCTTTAAAAAAGAAGTCTCAGTGGTAGAGCAGCAAAGGGCTATATTCAAAGCATTAAGTGGATCACTGTTATAGTATGACCTAAAGAGGGGTCTAAGAGCCCATGCAGGGTGAAGGAGAGCACCTGGGACCCAGAGTACATGGTCATGAGGTGTTAAAGCCCAAGCAATGTGAAGAAAAGGCTTCCATTTGTGGGCATGAACCAGTGTGGAGTGCTGGAATCCGGGTAGGGTATCAAGGGAATGCAGACAGGAGTAGAGAGTGTTACCAGTGGCAATAGGTTAGTTATCTAAAAAGGATTTGATCATAAAATTTAGGTTATTAAATATCATGGGAGCAAGATTTCTTATTGTCCAAGAAGGGAGTTAAAAATATAGAAAGGGAGACTAGTCTAAATCCTGTGGTACCAAATTAGAAGTGGATATATCCATGTGAACTCGTGGTTTTCCTCTCTGGAAAGAACTCAAACCCCCTTCACACGTTCAGTGGGTAAATACATCATGTTATACTCATAATAAGGAATACATATTTTCAATAAAACAACTAATTGTTGCTACTTAAAGAAATATAAATGAATCTCATGAATACATATTTAAATAAAATGTGCTAGACACAAAAGCATACATAGAATAGGATTCTATTTCTTTTAAATTAAGTTGGGCAAAATAATGTTTAGGGACACACATTCTATTGGTAAAAGTATTTTAAAAACATATTAAAGATTAAAGCAAAAAATAATTAGTCAAAGGGCACAAACTTTCAATTATAAGATGGACAAATTCTGGCAGTGTAAGGAACATCATGGTAATGAATAAGTTGATTGTAGTGATCATTACTTAATATATGTGCATATTACACGACCACATTGTACACCTCAAATTAACTATTTAAAATTAACTGTTAAAACAAACATGTTCTACTAAATATCAAAAGATGCCATTCTACTGATTACTAAAAAATGCTAAAAATAATATAAAGATCAGAATAGTAGCTACTTTCAGTAGGATGGGAAAATTATTGGGATAAAGGAAATATCCAATTGCAAATAAATCTAATTCCAAAGTGTATAAGAGACATATTTGTATTCTGTTAAATCATTGAGCTATTGCACAATTTTATTTCATATACTCTTTTTTTGTTATATTTGGTATGAAAAATAAAGATGATATGACTGCAGAATGGGACAAAGTGTTACCTTAAAAATACAGTAATCTTTTTTCTTTTTTGTTGTACTGGGGACTAAACCTAGGTCCTTGCACATGTTAGACAAGCTCTTGACCACAGAGCTATATCACCAGCCTCAGAATATAGTAATCATATGCTTGCTTAAGATTTAATAGAATTCACAGATTTTAGTCTACTAATCAAAGTTTATCTTCACAATTAACTTAAAATTAGCTGTTATAATTTCCATTGCTTATGTGATGAAAAATATTTTCAGAAAGGTAAAGTGATTTCTCTAATACTAAGGAAAGAGTTGTGCCAGGCATCAAATTTAGTGTTAAGATTTAAGTTCAACATTCTTTTTATTAAGATGTGATCCCTAGAGCAATGCCTAAAATTTAGTGAGTTTCATTAAAATTGCTGAGTTAAAAACTAAGATATATGCATGTATTTCTCTTATTGTTCTCCAAAAATACTGTTTATTCATTTGTTCCTGTAACTGAAGCACTGTTATCAATGACTATTTATGTCTGACATTTTTTTTTTAATTCTTTTTGGAGTTGTAGATGGACAGCATGCCTTTATTTTATTTATTTATTTTTATGTGGTGCTGAGGATTAAACCCAGTACCTCACATGTGCTAGGCAAGTGCTCCACCACTGAGCTAAAGCTTCAGCCCTATGTCTGACTTCTTTACTGCACTGAGTTCTGTAAGGAAAAAAAAAATCCGTTGCTTAGCATGCATGTCATAAAATCAGTATCCGATAAGTGTTTGCTGAATTAATAAATACTATACTTGGAAAAATAATGCTAATATATATGGAGGCAGACAGATAACAGATATTTTAACTTCATGGGCTTACTATACTTGTATAAGTATTTGGGCACTATAAAATGTATTTTATTCTCCTTAAAAGTACATCTTAATTAATTCCCTATTCAAGGCTTTTTCTAGAGAATTAAGTTTAAAATTTTATAAAAAGACAATGCTATGCTAGCTATGTGCTACTAAAACCTCTTTTAGTAACTTATGTAATATAATTGCTTTGTTTCATTAATTCCATAATTAAAAATCCATTTTTTATCATATGAAAATAGGAATAAAAGTGAATGTGGAGTTACATTTTGAAAATAAGGGAAAATTATTTGCAAGTGTGCTCAGATTTTTAGCTTAGATTTAAGATCAATGATATCAAATGTTTGTTTGACTTTTTCTAGACTGGCTTATTTTCCTTTGTTTTTCAGCTATATAGATTTTATGTAAAGTGAATATGGTGTAGGGAATCAAAGTGAGGAGATATGCTCTACAAAACTCAGGTCAATATTATTCAACAGAAAAAAAGAATCTTGATTGTACCCAAATAGTAAGAGAGATTATAATTGACTAAAATTCTCCCTGTGGCTCTTCAAGAATCAATAAGAATATGTAAAACATAATTATAAGTGTATTGGGCCAGTGACAGTGTTGATCAATATGACATTTATATGGTAATACTCATTTGCACAAAATTACTGTAAGCTAAAGTAAAAAAGGTATCACTAAATAATCATGAAATACATTTGCATTAGAATATGCCCTGAAAGTTTCACAAATTGTTCACATTTCACCAAATTAACAATTTATAAAAGCTTCTTTTTTATAGAGATACAATTTTGAATGTAAAATTGTTTATCCTAATGTGAAAAATCTTTTCACATTCAAAATTCTTTCCCTTTTTTTTTTTACATAAAGCCTTTATAATTTTATTCCAGATATTTTCAAACTATTAAACATTAGGTTTTTGGTTCTGATCATAATGGGCAACAAACTTAACTTCCTGCTCTGAACAATGATAGAATAGGACAATGTGTGTGTGTGGTGTGTGTGTGTGTGTGTGTGTGTGTATGTCCTTTTATATATATATACATATATATAGAGAGAGAGACAGAATTTTGAATGTGAAAAGATATTTTGCTCTTTAATATAAAAAATTTTACATTCAAAATTTTGTCTCTATATAAAAGAAGCTTTTATAAATTGTTAATTTGGTGGAATGTAAACAATTTGTGAAACTTTCAAGGTATATTCTAATGCAAATATATTTCATTATTGTTTAGTGATATCGTGTTTTACTTTAACTTGCAGTAATTTTGCGCATATGTATATTGACATTAGGTGATAGCATAGGATTGTGGTTCTTAAGAAAAAGAGACCGTATTAGGGAAACTCCATCTTTATTCTGCCTTTTTGCATGGACCACATTTGAAACTGTAGCACAGAGTAGTTCCGTTTAAAAAGTAGCAGTCTGGCTGGCCAAAAAAAAACCAAAGTTTTGGCTGCTGAAATTGATAGAATTTGCCCAAAAGGGTAGTGAAGAGGAGAAAGATGAACAAGAATGGGCTACATAAAGTTTTATTGAGTGTCCTTTGAAGGAATCTTTAGCTAAATTATCAAGCCTCATGTTCCCAGCACAAGACTATGCTCATTTTGACCAAAAGCAGATTATTTGCAAACTGTAAACTGAATGGAGATTTCAGAAGGCACATAAATTAGAGGATGTTAGATTTGTGACCTGTCAGACTGGAAAGAAATGTTATAGAGAGTAGGACATGCTAGCCCAAAATATGGCACCTTACATTTGAGAAAATAGAAGCAGCAAAATGATTATTGTCACCTTCCCCTTGCCATTTCCCTATTATGTCATACAACTCTTAGTCAAGAAGTAGTTTTCCTATTCCTAGGGGGAAAGTGCATGAGGAAACTCTGTACCAATAGGTCTTGCTAAGTTTCCCTAATTTATTATCATTAGATCATAAACCTTTCCAATCATATTTCACTTCAATTGTTCACTCTTCATCAGTGTTGACATAGAAATACACAGGTTGCTCTTTTTCTTTGTGTCTTCACTTCTGAATGCTCCTGTGTCACATAAAAGTTCAATTAAATCAATTTAATTATATGCTTTCCTCTTATTAATATCTCTTTCAAGTGTCTTTGCCATGAACTTGTTATAGGTGAAGAAAGAAATCTTTCTTTCTGTACAATGGAATGAGAACTCTGAATTCATTCAAAACTTTAGGATCTGCATTCCTAAAGAATAGAGCTGTTTTATTTTGAGAAGAGAAACTACTGTAGACTCTCTCAGTCGAACGTTAAAAACAGCTCTGAAAAATGCAGGTGAAACACCGTATGTTAACTGCCTTCCAGAATTCAATTCATTATCTGCAATAGAAAACAGCAAAATTATACAAAATACAAACTGAAGAACAGAATTTTAAGAAACACCTTAAAAAGCATATACAGTGCCTTGCTGTTTTAGGACAGACAACTTGGAACAATGCAACAAATGTAATTTGAGATTTGAGGGAGAGAAGAGAGATGCGAGCAGAAACAATTTGAATAAATAATGTCCATATTTTTAAAACTTTATAAAAACAGTAAGATTTTATACAACAAGCCATAAATACATAAAGATAACCACAGGTTAATGTATCACAAAACGATTTCCAAAACAAAGATGAAGAAAATTTAAAATCAACTAAAGGAGCTAGGCAGAGTGGTACAGGCCTGTAATCCCAGTGGCTTGAAGGCTGACGCAAGAGGATTATGAGTTCAAAGCCAGCCTCACCAACTTAACAAGGTCCTAAACAATTTAGGGAGACCTCTGTCTCTAAATAAATTTTTTTAAAAAGCAGGGATGGGGGATGTGGCTAGTAGGTATGTGCCCCTGAGTTCAACCCTGATATCAAAAAACAAAACAACAACACCAAAAAAACGCATCTACAGGAAAAAGATTGTATACTGACATATACAAAATGAAAGATTGCTGATTTTAGAAAAAGGTAAACAAATGGAAAATTAATGCCATTTAAAATGCTGAAACATGCACCTGTACACACACAGATACACACACAAAACCTGAAAACCAATAACAATAAAAGGGTCTATAATCTTGTGTCCAATAGAAGTATTTTCCTAAAATGAAAGTGAAATCATATATTTTTCAGGAAAAAAAAAGAAAAGCCTAGATATGTCACCAGTTAAGTTAGCTTACAAAAACATGGTAACATAAGTTAATCATGATAAAGGAAAATGTTATCATAAGGGACTCTGGATGTGTTTGAATGGTGAGGTCTTGATGAGGTAAATACATCAGTGAACGTAGTAACAGTTATTTCCCCTGTTAATTTGTTTGAGATACAATTTATTGATTGCATTGAATATAGTAGCATTGCACTATAGATGTTTATAGAGCTTGTAAAGTTAAATGGACCCTAATACAAAGAGCTGAAAAAGATAAAGGGAAGCATATTGTTGAAAGGTTCTCACATTTTATGTGGATTGATAATATCAGTCAATGTACACTGTGAATAATAAAAGATGAATATTGTAATCACTGGAGCAATCACCAAACACAAGAGAGTAAAGAGAGTAACTAAAAAGCTCCTCTGGAGAGCACAAGTGGAAAACCGGGGCAGCATTCACATGGTGCTACCTGTGCAGAAGCAGGGTGCTAGAGTAGTGGAGGCAGGGCTACCTCCACCTAGATGGCAAAGAATGCCTCACAGAGTTCCAGGGCCCACACAGTCATGGGAGAAGGGTTGCTGCAGAAAGCCCCCAACTAGGGCATTGCTTAGTGGAGTCATGGGAACAGACATGACCCTGGGATCTAAAATTGTAGACATCAGCATGCAACAGCAGCCTTGGAGAGCTGTAGGCACCCAACTTCAAACTGTGTGAGAGCTGATGCCTGGGCTGTGCACAGCAAAGTTGGTAGGAGTAAGGTCACTCAGAGCTTTGAGTATTCAATTCTCTCCCCATTGGGCCCACAGGGACATGCAACCAAAGATCATTCTCAATTCTAAAGATCTACTATCACTTGGCTTGTTGTTGTGGTTTTTTATTTTTTAATTACTTGAGAGACATTAGCCCTTCTAATCTATTTCTCCTTTTTAAAAATGGGAATATTTACATGACTTCTTTAATTTCACAGGTTCACAGCTAGCAAGCAATTTTCCTTGGGATGAATCAGCCCTTGAATCTTCCCTGTATTTGATTTAGATGACACTCGGGACATTAGACTTTTGAGTTGGTATTGGAGAGAGTTAAGACTTTGAGGCTATTGGAAAGGAATGAGTAAATTTTGCATGTAAAAGGACATAAATTTGTAGGGCCAAGGGTGGAATGCTATAGTTTGAAGGTCCCCCAAAATTCAGGTATTGAAATTTAGTCCCTATTGCGGTTGTATTAAGAGGTGAGACTTTTGGGGAACTCATGAGAGTGTGAATGAATTATGCCTTCCTTATAAAAGAGCTGGAGGAGCCAGGTGCGCTGGCACAAGCCTGTAATCCCAGTGGCTCAGCTTCCTGAGCCAAGAGGATCTGTAGTTCAAAGCAGCCTCAGCAAAAGCGAGGTGCTAAGTAACTCAGTGAGACCCTGTCTCTTAATAAAATACAAAATAGGGCTGGGGATGTGGCTCAGTGGTCCAGTGCCCTTGACTTCAATCCCCAGTACTAAAATACAAAACAAAAGAGCTGGAGGGGGCTGGCACTGTGGCTCAGCGGTAGAGCGCTTGCCCTCATGAGGCACTGAGTTCGATCCTCAGCACCGCATAAAAATAAATAAATAAATAAAATAAAGATATTGTATCCATCTACAACTAAAAAAATATTAAAAAAAAAAAAAAAGAGCTGGATTGTCTTTTATATCTTTGCCCTTTTTGCTCGTTCCTTCCACCAGGTAAAGACACCTTGGGAGCGTCATCTGTGAGGAAAAGACTCCACCAGATATTGAAACTGGTGGATCGTGACCTTGGATTTCCCAGCCCCTAGAAATGTGTAAAAAAATAAAATGATGTTTGAAGCACCTGGACTTGGTTATAGCAACATAAATAGAGTAAGAATAAGGTCATGAAGATAGGGTGGCCCTGATGGAATCAATGCCCTTACAAGAAGAGGAAGACAAAACAGAACTTATATTTCTTTCCCTCTTTTCACCTTGTAAGGAAGAAGGTGGCTGTCTGCAAGCTAGGAAAAGAGTCCTCACCAGGAAGGGGTTGCACTTCCTCTTGTACGTCCCAGCTCTCAACACTTTTGTAAAAAAGTGAATTTCTACTGTTTAAGCCACCCATTCTGTGGCATTTTGTTATAGCAACTGAATCAATTAACTTTGTATTCCCTAAAGCTATTTTTATCACTCAAGGGGAATGGAAACACCACCAATGAAAACATAGACAAAACATTTTTAAAACACACAAATTAAACTAATAATCCCACTACTCCACCATACTTTTTTTTTTTTTTGGTACTGGTAATTGGAACATTTTGAACCACATCTCCAGCCTTTTTTAACTTGAGACAGGTTTTTACTAAGTTGATGAGGCTGCCTTTGAACTTGTGATCTTCCTGCCTAAGCCTCCCAAGCTTCTGGATTATAAGGCGTGTACCACCACACCCAGCTATACACTGTTCTGAATTATATATCATTAGAATATTGATATATATGCTCAGTTTTAAATATATATATGCATACACACATATTTGCCCATAAATATATTTTAAAAATATTAAATTATTTTAAAATTCAAAATTAAATAAATCTTAAATAACTTTGGTATTTTTTGTTAAAGCTGAAGTTATAAATTTTATACATCCACATGTATATCTTCTTAGAATATTTCTCATGAGAGTATTCCAAATAACATATTTAGATTTGTATTTTTGTGCTAACCACTCACTACCTATAATGATGTTTGGTTTAAAATTGCATTTGACTTTATTTGCATTAAAGAACACACTTGAATGTATTTTAAAGTATATTTACATCATTAAAATACTCATGAAGTTGGCATTACCTATGACTAAAAAAAGTAAGATTAAAAAAGGCCATAAATAAAAATATTTTAAAAATACAGGCATATCTCATTTTCTTGTGCTTCTCTTTATTGGTCTTTGCAGTTATTTCATTCTTTATAAATCGAAGGGTTATAACAACTCTGCATCAATAAAAGTCAATTGGCACTAGTTTTTCATTGGCATATGCTCACTAAAAGTCTTTTTCACATTTTGGTAAATCTTAAAATATTTCAAATATTATTATTATTATCTGTTATTGTGATCTGTGATTAGTCATATTTACTAGTGCTATTGTACTTATGTATGAACCATGCCCATATAAGACAAAGAACTTAATAAATTATGCATATGTTCTGACTGCTCTACCAACCTGACATTTCTCCATCTCTCTCCTTCTCCTCAGGCCTTCCAGAGATAGGACAATATTGAAATTACGCCATTTAGTACAATGACCTCCAAGCCATTCTGGTTAAAGGAAAAGTCACAAATCTCTCATTTTAAATAAAAATATAGAAATGATTTAAGAAGGCATGCTGACACATAAGATAGGCTCAAAGCTAGACTTTTTGTACAAAACACAGCTACCCAACTTGTGAATGCAAAGGAAAAGATCTTGAAGGAAGTGACATGGGCTACTCACTGAACACAAGTGAAAAGGAAACAGCCTTATTGCTGATATTGTAATAATGGTCCACTTTATGCTTTGACTGTAGCCCTGGCTGCTCTGCTACTGCAATTTATTTATTTAAAATAATCTTTTTGGTTTTAGATGGACATTATACCTTTATTTTGTTTTCATTTTTAGGTAGTGCTGAGGATCAAACCCAGTGCCTCACACACACTAGGCAAGTTCTCCACCACTGAGCTACAACCCCAGCCCCTGCAATTTATTTCTAAAATGGACATGCTTCTTTTTTTTTTGGTACAGGAGATTGAACTCAGGGGCACTCGACCACTGAGCCACATCCCCAGCCCTATTTTGTGTTTTATGTAGAGACAGAATCTCACTGAGTTGCTTAGTGCCTCGCCATTGCTGAGACTGGCTTTGAACTTGTGATTCTCCTGTCTCAGTCTCCCTAAGTGCTGGGATTACAGGCTTGTGCCACCACGCACTGCTAAAATGGACATGCGTCTTTTTCTTCTTCTCTCTCTGCTCTTTCTCAATCTCTCCCTCCCTCTAACCTCCGGGGAAACAGGATTACCTTTCTTCTCCAACCTACAGAGAGTTTTCTGTGCTTGAGAACACACCCACCATAGGATTGATGTAATCTAGACTTTGAGAATGGTAGTAGGAGATCTCAAGAAGGACTACCACCCAAATTAACAAGTGAATTACAACTCCAACAGAGAACACATGAAATGTAGCCTTTGAATTATCTCTTTAAAAGCTGATGGGCAGTATGGTCATTTTGACAATATTAATTCTGCTTATCCAAGAACAAGGGAGATTATTTCCATCTTCTAAGATCTTCTTTAATTTCTTTCTTTAATGTTCTGTAGTTTATACAGATTTATGTGATTCTAGTCAAAATCCAAATGACATTCCTTATACAGAGAATAGGCTTTCTTAATAAGACTCCCAAAGTACCAGAAATAAAATCAAGAATCAATAAATGGGATGGATTCAAACTTAAAAGCTTCTTCTCAGTAAAGGAAAAAATCAATAATGTGAAGAAAGAGCCAACAAAATGTGAAAAAAATCTTTACCACAATGCACATCAGATATAACACTAATCTCTAGGATATATAAAGAATGCAAAAAAACTTAACAACAACAACAACAACAAAAACCAGATCAATAAATGGGCTAAGGAAATGTGCAGACACTTCACAGAAGATATATAATCAATCAAAAAATATATGAAAAATGTTCAACATATATAGAAATTAGAGAAATGCAATCAAAATTAAGATTTCATCTCACTCCAGACAGAATGGCAATTTTCAAGAATTCAAGTAACAATAAGTGCTGGAGAGGACGTGAGGGGAAAAGGTACACTGATTATGCTGGTGGGATTGCAAAATGCTGCAATCACTTTGGAGAGCAGTATGGAGATTCCTTAGAAATCTTGGAATGGAAACACCATTTGACCCAGCTATCCCACTCTTCAGTTTATGACCAAAGGACATAAATCAGCTTACTACAGTGATGCAGCCACCTCAATGTTTATAGCAGCTCAATTCACAAGAGCTAAACTGTGGAATCAACCTAGATGCCCTTCAATAGATGGATGAATAAAGAAACTGTGGTATATATACACAATGGAACATTAGTTAGCCTTAAAGAATAATAAAATTATGGCAATTTACAGATAAATGGATGGAGCTGGATAATATTATGCTAAGCATAATATTATCCCCATAATTTTGGGGGATTGTTTCCCAATCCCCAAAAAACAAAAGCTGAATGTTTTCTCTGATAAGTGGATGCTGATCCATAATGGGGGATGGCAAGGGAAGAATGGAGGAAACTTGGATTTGATGGAGGATTTGAGAGGAGGGGAGGAGTGTTGTGGGGGGAAGATGGTGGATTGAGACAGACATTATTACTCTATGTATGGGTATGATTGTACGAGTGGTATGACTCTACATCATGTACCAGAGAAATAAAAAGTTGTGCTCCATTTGTGTACAAAATAAAACTAAATTAAAAAAAGAGAAACAAAATAGTAGTAAACATTGGGGAATTAGGAAAAAAAACAAAAAGCTGATGGAAAAATTATACCCTTCTGGACAGGAGTTCCCTGTGTTTCTCCTTTGCTAGCAAAGCAATAAAATTTCTTTTTCCTTTTTCTTTAAACTGTGTCCTTGTTATTGAGTTGGCATTACAAACAAGGATTGAGTTTTCAGCAACAATATGATGAAAGTCTAATGGTCTAGACAGAAAATCAAATTAGCCACAACATTATCTTAAGCCAAAGGCTTATCTACTGCAAAGCTTAAATTTTTTCTTCTTTTGTTATTTTAATTTTAATTTTCAAACTTTTTTCAATTCTGTGAAAGATGACATAGATTAGGAAGATGCCTGGGGAAAGTTTAAATCTAGCAGAGGTTGATTCATGAAGTTTATGGCAAGATACTGTCTCCACAACATAAAAGTGCAAAGTGAAGTGCTGATGTAGAAGCTACAGCATCAAGTTATACAGGAGATCTGCCTAAGATAATTGATGAGACTGAGTGCACTAAAAAATGGCTTTGCAATGTAAAAAATGAAAACAAAACAAAAAATAACAACTTTGTAGTGGAAGAAGATGCTAAGCAGGACTTTCAAAGCTACAGAAAAGAAGTTGTAACTGAAAATTGGGTCCTTGTCCCCAATACCAATTCAATAATGAGAATGCAGTTTGAGGAAAAGGAAAAAGAAAGTGTATTGCTTTGCTAGCAAAGGAGAAGCACAGGGGATTCCTGTCACAGAAGCTGTGATTCTCCCCGTCCAGAACAGAGGGATTTTAAAGAAGTGATTCATTGCAGGTTTTCTCTGTTGGGGGTTGTGATTCACTTGTTAATTTGAGAGACTGATATTCTTAAAATACTCTGGTGCCATCCCTGAAGTTTGAATTACTTGCTTCCAGTTATGGTTGTGTGCCTCAGAAGGGAAAAAGGTAATCCTGCCCCACCCTGCCCAGGATAGGGAGGGCAAGAGGGAGAAGAGGAAAAGAAAACATGTCCATTTAAAAATAAACCTCAGTGGCAGAGCAGCAAGGGCAATATTCAAAGCATAAGGTAGACCATTGCTACAAAGTCAACTCCTGGCTTCAGAACTTCAAAGAACAGGCTGACTGTCTCGTTCACAACTAATGCAGCTGGTAAGTGTAAGTTGAAGCCAGTGTTCACTTACCTTTCTGAAAATACTAGTAATATAGCCGGTTACCTGTGACAAATTCTGCTTCTTCACATTTTGAAGTTTGAACATTAGAAAAGGATGCCAAGATAAGCATTTAAGCAGTGTTTATTTTAAAAGGGGTAGTGAGGGAGAGGAGGGCCATAGCTGGTATCCTGGTATCCCCAGAAGTGAAAGTGCTTTGCCTTTTTATGTCCTAAGCTTCCTTTTTTTCCTGCTTTCTTCCTCTTCTCTATCTCCTTCCTGCCTATCATGACTAGGCCCAGAAGATGCTCGGTGGTGGAATGGCCAAAAGGTGAGAAACAGATGGACAGGGGGAAGGGCCAAGGTGGAGTGATCTGGGCAGGAAGGAGGCATAATTAACAACTCTGTAGGAAGGGACAATCACTGGGATAGGTTACCTTAGGAACAGGGTGGAGCAGGGGCAGGTTATCTTGATAAGGGTTGAGAGACCAAGACTAATGCCATCTTAGAGATAGGGCCTATTGTTTCCCAAACCCCCAGCTGAATACCAATGACCTCCACCCAGCTCCTGGAAAATTGCAAAATTCTTTATGGTGCTCTGCTCTGGCACCAGCAAGTCATTTCACAACTTAGGGCCAGACAGCCAGAATGTCCAACACTAGCCCCATGTTAATCAAACCTTTCAGCCTAAAGGTCAACTGACCTCACATTGACCACACTTACCTTTACCAAATCCTATAATGACAACACTGGAATTCCCTTGAACGCACTCTCCTATACCCAATCCTGTAATGCCAAGGCATGTACTCCCCTGCTTGTAGTTGAAACAAAAAGAATCCCTGCTCCCTTAGACTCAGGGCCACACCTCCCTACCTGCTGCGTGGTGAAGGTGTGCCGTCCCTGCTCGAGCTTGCAATAAAGACCCTTTTGTGATTGCATCAGAATTGATGCAATCCTGGTGGTCTCTGGTGGACTAGTGAGCTTGGGCATTACAGGGTGGATGAAGTTCTCTAAAGGCATTAGCATTTAAACCCCTCTCCAACTTCCTGGACTCACTCAAATTGGCCTCCTTGATCTGACCTGCCTTGATTTACCTATCTGTACTGACTGCCTATCTAATTCTGGCTTCACTAGGGCCCTTAGGAATTACACTGTATCTATTCTGCCTGGGAATGGAACAACAAACCTCAATGACAGCATATCTGTTTACCACATGACTTACTTGAATATTTTCCCTACTGCTCATAAAAAAAAATATATTTTTTTCTTCCAAAATATTACTGCTCACTGACAATTTACCTGGTCCCCCAAGAGTTTTGAAGGAGATGTACAAGATTAATGTTGTTTCCATGTCAACTAACACAATATCCATTCAGCAACCCATGAATCAAGGATTAATTTTGTCTTTCACATTTTATTATTTAAGAAATTTATTTTATAAGGCTATGGCTGCTGTAGTTACTGATTGCTCTGATGGATCTTGGCAAAGTACATTGCAGACTTTCTAAAATGTATTAAACATTCTGGAGGCCATTAAGAATATTTTTGATTCATGCCAACATCAATAGGAGTTTGGAAGATGTTGATTCTGATCTTCATGGATGACTTTCGAGAGTTCAAGACTTCAGAGGAGGAAGTAACTCCAGATGCAGTGAAAATAACCAAAGAAGTAGAATTAAAAGTGGAGCCTGCCAATGTTATTGAACTGCTGCAATCTCATAATCAAATTTCAGTGGGTGAAGAGTTGTTTGTTTCTTATGGGTGAGCAAAGGAAATGGTTTCCTGAAATGGAAATTAATCCTGGTAAAAATGCTGCAAACACTGATGAAATGACAATGAAGGATTTTGAGTATGACAAAAACTTAACTGATAGAGCAGAATCAGAGATTGAACAATTAACTTCAATTTTAAAGTGAAGAGACAAAACCAACACCATTTTACTTAGGGCCTCTGTTCCCATGGCCTAGCCCTCACCCAGTTCCTGGTAAAACCACAAACTGTTCTCTGGCACCAGCAAGTTGTTCCTCAAATTGGGGCCAATCAATTCAAAACAAAAAAAGGATGGCCCTATAGTAACCAAACCTATCAGCTTAAAGATCAGCTAACCACACTTACCTTACACCCAATCATATAATGACAAGACTGGAATTTTTTTTTACACGTGCTTTCCTTACCCAATCATGTAATGCCAAGGCATGTAATCCCCAGTTTGCTGTTGAAACCCATAAAAATCCCCTCTCCCCTAGACTCGGGGCTGCACTTCCCTGTGCAGCCCCTGCTCGAGCTTGTAATTAAAGACCCTCTTGTGAATGCATTGGAATCGGAGGCCTGGTGGTCTTTGGCGGGCTTGTGAATTTGGGCATAACAAAAGAAGATGTATTTTAGTTAAAGCCACATTATGTACAGGGAATTTTTTCATAAAAGGAAAAGTTGATTGATGCTGCAAACTTAATTGTCTCATTTTAATATATTGCCCACAGTCACCCTAACCTTTAGCAAATGACACCCTGACAAGTTATCATCTATAAATATTGAGGCAAAATTCACCACCCGCAGAAATAAGAAGACTCCTAGAAAGTTCAGATCATTGTTACCATTATTTGGCAATAAAGTATGTTTTAACTAAGCCATGTCTATTTTTTAGATATAATGCTATTGTATCCTTAGTAGTCTAGATCATAGGGCAAGGATAGTGTAAACATAGATTTTATACGCACTGGTAAACCAAAAGTTTTGTGTGATTTGTTTTATAGTAATATTTGATTTATTATGGTGGTTTGGAACTGAACCCACACCTCTCTAAGGCATGCCTGTAAAATGAACAAAATAAAATTTAGAAAACAGAATTCACTTGTTTAGAAGCTCCTGAAGTTATCTAGTGACCCATGCATTTGACATATTTGGGTTAATACTAGTCTCACTAATTGTTAATTATTCTGTAGTTCTCAGGGTAAAGATCGTTTTTTTTTTTTGTATGCTCCAATATTATTCTACCGTTTTATTATCAGAAACTTTAGTTGCAACTTGTTCCTATTTGTCATCTATGCCAGATTACAAGTTCCAGAAAAGTAGTTTCATGCCTCTGTGTCACTGTCCTTTGCAAGTAGACAGTCCCTGAGACTGGTAGGTAGCTGGTCAACCATGAACACGTGAGTTGGAGAAGAACAATTAAGGGAGTTAACTTACAAGGAGGATGCTGGACATTTACATCAAAGATTGTCTATAAGTTGTAGGACAACCATAGGGAAACTTATCAAAACATGCAAGCATCTGGAAAATGGGAATTGGTGTGCCCAACCTCCCAAACCACAGTTATTTTCAACCCCTGGAGGGAACTATTGTTTCAAGATCATCTGTACTCATCCTGACTAGGTCTTCAGGATCCCCACAAAGGAAATTTGCTGAGGGCTATACAAAGGGTGATAAACCACTTAAGATGGGTGGGAGAAATGAGAAACCAAGACAAGAACAATGGAACCTAAAAACCCCATACTCATTAAGAGCCACACTGTTCTCTACAGAGATTGTCTGTTCAATACCTATGCTGTATTTTATTCTAATTTCAATTTTTATAATAAATTCCTGCTTGTTATTCTGTGCAACTCACTTGACATTCTTTCTGGAGAATTGCAAGAACCAGAGGTACGGACCCCATTGTGGGCAGGCCTCCTTCTCAGAGCTGCTGAGAAGAAGGAATTGAGCCACTGTATAGTAAACACTTAAGCATTAGTTGGAATAAATGACTAAATGATGTATATGTTCATAAAATACTTCCCAAATTAATTTATTGTGGGACTATTGTAAGGTTATCTACATTACCTCGTAAGATGTTTATCATATTAGACTCAGCAGTAATACAGTCTCCTATTTTTGGATGAATCAAACTTCAAAATTAAAAAATATGTATGTTATTAAATTCAAAATTTGAACTTCCATTTATGGTTTTTGAAAATGTTCATTAGAGCAAGAAAGTATGTACATGCAACTGTATGTTTGTTTTAATTAGCATACTGGGTAAAAGAATCTTTTTGTTCTTATTGCTCATTTCCAGAGACTGATAAGAGAAAAAGTAATAGGAAATATGAATGCCTGTAATCCCAGTGGCTCAGGAGGCTGAGGCACTAGGATTGTGAGTTCAAAGCCAGCCTCAGCAAAAGCCAGGCACTAAGCAACTCAGTAAGACTCTGTTTCTAAATAAAATACAAAATAGGGCTGAGGATGTGGCTCAGTGGTTGAATGTCCCTGACTTCAATCCCTGGTAACCCACCCCCCACAAAAAGAAAATAAATCCTGCCAATTTCTCTGTTAGAAAAGAGTATCAATTTTGTTTAACAAGAAGCATTAAATAGTCCTTGAATGGGTGGAATGAGGCCTAGGGCTGAGTTGCAGATGAAGAGCTGTGCATAGTGGAAGAGTGAAAATGAGTTTTTGCTTTCTTTGCTCTGGGTGGGGAATATAGAAAGCCAGAAGTCCAAGGATGAAGAGTGCTGGGTTCTGGACAAAAAGGGGTTGGAAGCTGGAAAGAAGTCTGGGTCTGGATCCAGGGACCAGGAACCTAAATAAAGAAATTCTTCCTCATATAAATGGGGATTTGATACATGCCTGTTGTTAGTGTTTTGTTCTGTGTTTGTTCATGTGTTTAATTTTAGTCATGGAAATAGAACTCAAGTTCCACATCTTCACTTGGGAAACAGAAGAAAGACAGCTGTAGAAAGAGCTGCTGAGAAGAAGGAATTGAGACCTTGGTAGGAGCAGGAACACGGAGTAAAAATATCTGTATGAACAAAAGGCCTTTAGAAATTCACAGAAATGCTGAGGTCATTAAATTTCCCATCAAAGGTAGATGTGTGGATACATTCCATTTGTTTCAGTTTCAGAGAACATGGCAATTTTGACTAACATCTGGGTCATTATTTATGGATTATTTATTAGATATCATGAATTAATTTGACTCATATTCATTAATTTCCTTCAATTTAATAGATAATTTGATTTAGTATCTTTGAATCTTCAGTGTGGTTTTTTTTTGGCATTTAGCATTTGATCAAAACTTTTCAGACAATGAAGATATATTGTGGTGAGAATATTCCATAATCAGATCGTGAACATAAATAGCTAGAGCTTAAAAGGGGCAAATAAAATGTGGATGCATAAAGGAGAGGTTAATTATTTCCAGGAGATATTGATTTGTGTTGGACCTTGGATAATAGGAAGAATTTGAGTACATGGGAATATAAGGATTACAGGAAATTCATTTTATACAGAGTAAGGAGGCAAAAGAGAAGGCATATAAAAAATGTAGGTGAATATGTAGATCAAACTCTTATACCCTGTACTGCTGAAGAAGAGAAATGGATGAATGGATTATAAGGTGAGGGATAATCCAGTTTCAGAAATCATGATTGTCAGTCCTAGAACCTTGGTCTCTGGCAGGGAATATTTCTATTTCTTTTTTTTCCATATTCTATTTATTTGTTCTATTTAGGCTTACACGTTAACAGTGCAATTTGATTCATTGTACATAGATAGAGGATAACATCAATTCTCTAGTTGTAAGTTGTATAGAATCACAATTTATATGCAGTCATACATAAAGTAAGGGCTATGATGACCATCATATTCCATCACCTTTACTGTCCCCTTGCCCCCTCCCCCCTTACACCCATGTGAACAGAGATCCACCATTGTTCCCACGTCTTTCCCCACATTATGGATCAGCATCCATTTATCAACGAGTACATTTGGCATTTGGTTTTCTGAGATTGGCTTACTTCACTTAGCATGATATTCTCCAACTCCATCCATTTACCTGCAAATGCCATAATTTTATTCTCTCTTATTGCTGAGTAATATTCCATTGTGTATATATACCACAGTTTCTTTATCCAGTCATCTAT